>PVKS010052164.1:0-10871 GCA_004027875.1 Aplodontia rufa
GTGGAGTTTCAGGAGTCTGGAGCAGCAATCACCTCCCAACAAAGAAACCTCAGGACCAAATGACTGCTCCGGTAAATTCTATCAAGTATTAAAAGAACAATCAGCACAAGTCCTCCTCAAACTCCTCCAAAAATTGAGAAGGAGGGGATATTTCCACACTTCTACAGGAAAACTGCAAACGGATATCCCTGATAAACGCAGAATCTGATGGACTCGGGGATTGGGCTCAGGGGTGCCTAACCACAGAGCCACATCCCCAGCCCTTTATAATTTTTTATTTTGAGATAGGGTCTTGCTAAGTTACCTAAGGCCTCACTCATTGCTGAAGCTGGGTTTGAACTTGCAATCCTCCTGCTTTAGCCTCCCGAGTTGCTGAGATTCCATGATGCACCACCAGGCCAAGCTTCCCTGATAAATACTGATGGAAAATTCTCAACACAATGCTAGTCATAAAATTGGACTGTACATCAGAAGGGTGAGGCACCACGACCAAGTGGAATTTATATCAGGAGTGACAACAGGGTTGAAAGTACCAAAATTGGGGCTGGAGCGGTGGCTCAGCAGTTGGAGCACCTGCCTGCCTGGCATGTGCGTGGACCTGGGTTCGAACCCCAGCATCACAGACATGATGAAGTGTTGGAGAAAGAAAGGCCAAATGAAAAAATAAAGTAAAGTTGATTCTTTCTCTCTTCCTCTCTCTCTCTTAAAAAAAAAAAAGTACAAAAATCACAGGCTACATTGCATTTCAGAATGATGGGGAAGAAACACATCATCTAAATCAATGCTGAAAGAAAGCTTTGGACAAAATCCAACACCCTTTCATGAAAAAAGTAGTCAAAAAACTAGCCCAAGGAAACCATCTCAACGAAGAAGGCCCACAGATGAAAAGTGTACAGCCCACAGGGCACTCAACGGTGGAAGTCCGAACGCTTCTTCTCTATCGTGAGGAACTCCACCAGGGTGCCCATGCTTGCCATTTCCACCCAACACAGTTCAGAAAGTCCTAGCTGGATCGATCAGGCAAGAAAGGGAAACCCAAAGCAACCAATTTGGAAGGGAAGAAGGACAAAAATCATCTTTGCTCCCAGAAAATGTGATCTTATAAAACTGGTAGAACTAACAAATGAATTCAGTAAAGCTTCAGAGTACAAAATCAACACACAAAAACCAGTTACACTTCTAGATACCAATAATGAGCAATGAAAATACTAATTAAGGGCTGGAGCGGTGGCTTGGTGGTTACAGCGCTTGCCTGGCATGTGCAACTACACGGGTTCAAATCCCATCACCCAAGTACTCAACTAAGTGTCAGAGCAACGAAAGCTATGTGAAAAACTCAATAAAAATTAATTCTCTCTCTTTCTCTCTTTCTCTCTCTCACTCACTCACTTTCCTTATCTCTTTTAAAAAAACTAAATTAAGAAGATAACTTTTTTACAATAGCATTAAAAAGGAAAAAATACTTAATGAAAAAGGAGATGAAATATCTTCTTAGGATAAATATCTAAACAAACATAAAATATCTAACAAACAAAACTACAAAATACTGGTAAAGGAAATTAAGAACACCAATAAATGGAAAGACATCCCAGAATCGTGGATGAGCAGACTCAATATTGTTAAAATTCTACACAAAATAACCCAATGCAATTCCCATCAAAATTCTAATGGAATTTTTTACAGAAATAAAATTCATCCTACCTAACATTGACATGGAATTTGCACAGCCAAAACTATCTTGAAAAAAAAAAGAACAAAGTTAGAGGTCTCACGTTTTCTTTTTCTTTTTTTCTTCAAAGAGAGAGGGACAGAGAGAGAGAGAGAGAGAGAATCAATTTTATTTAGTTTTTCATGTGACCCTCATTACTCCAACGCTTAGTTGTGTACGAGGTGCTGGGATTTGAACACGGGTACTCACGCATGCCAGGCAAGTGCCATAACCACTGAGCCACTGCTCCAGCCCAAGTCTCATTTTTTCTAATTTCAAAACTTTTTACAAAGCGACAGTCATCAATACAACATGGTTCTGACATGAAGACAGACATACAGACCAGTAGAACAGGAGAGGGAGCCCAGAAATAAACCCTCCCCACGTGGTCACCTTTCCAACGAGGGTACCAGGACTGTGGAAGAGGAATGGACAGTCCTCAACGAATGATGTTGAGGTGCGGGTCGGCCACCTGCAGAATAATGAAGCTGGACCCCCACCTTAACCTGCGCATACGAGTCAGCTCCAAATAGATCGGAGAAATGCAAGACCTAGAACTACGAGGCTCCTAGAGAGGGCAGAGCAAGAGTGGCAGGGCACTGTATTTAGCAACGGTTTCTTGGATACGAGAGCAAAAACACAGGAAACACAACCAAAAGAGAGAAATTGGGCCATATCAAAATTTCAAACTTCTGTTAATCAAAGAACACAACACTGAGCAGTCGGCCTACGTGATGGAGAAACTTCTTGCAAATCATACATCCGACAAGGAATTACTACCAAAACACATAAAGAAGTCCTGAGCTCAACAAAGACAACGGCGAAGTTAACCAAGCGCTTACTTCAACGCGCACTTCTCTAAGAACATGGGCAAATGGCTGTAATCCCAGGAAAACGCAGGGCTGATCATCCACGACATGCAGGTCAGGACCACGTGGAGAGGCCACCTATTCAGATGAACACTGTGAAACGACTAAACACCAGTGCTGTTGGGCCACAGAGGACCCTCTCACATCGATGGTGGGAATGTAAAATGTCATGGCCACTGTGGAAAACATCCCGCCAGGTGTGTTCCAAATAGAATCACCATGCGACCCAGCAAGCCCACTTCGCTTGTGTCTCCACCGTCCCCACCAAACAAACCTGAAAGTGCTCCAAAGAGATGTCTGCACACCACTGCTCAAAGCAGTGCCGTTCACTGCAGCCAACAGGTGGAAAGAACCAGTGTGCACCCTCAGACCAACGGATAAACACCATGTGGGCCGCGCACGCGTGGATCCTGTTGCACCTTAAACAGGAAGGAAGTCCTGGCTACTGCACGGACGAGCCTCGAGGACACTGCTAGGGGAAGTGAGCCCTTCACAAGGACACAAATGCTGCACAAATCCACTTTTACGAGGCCCCTGGGACAGACAGCAGAGGGTGGTGGTTAGGGCCAGAGAGGAGGTGGGGACAGGAAGTTGGCCTTAGTGGGAACGGTTTCATTTTGCAGGATGGAGAGTTCTGGAAATGGACTGCAATGTGAATGTACTCACCGCTCCTGGACTACTCTCTTAAGAACGGGGGAGGCGGGGCAAGGTTGTTACGTGCATTTTACCACAGTTAAAGATTTCAGTTTTTAAAAATGTATTTTAAAAGACGTGAAAAAGAGATGGCAGTAAAACGAAACCACCAAGAGACGGGGTGCTATTTCTGAGATAGAGGTAATGCAAGATGGTGGTTCTGTGACTGTCACTTGCTCACTCTGAGGAGACACCCAGGAGGCAGGGAACAGAGGGTGACCTCCCGCCAACAGCCTGCGAGGAACTGGGTGACCTCAGTGGCACAGCCTACAGGGAGGTGAATCTGCCAACAGCCATGGGAGGGACTGGATTGCAGAGGGTCCCTGACTTCCGGTGGCTCAGCTCAAGAGCCCCTCTTAGGACTTTGCAGGGGTGTGGTTCACTTCCAGTGCAGTGTCAGTGACCCCCCAGACGCACAGCCTTTCCCTGTGAAGCAGGCTCTGGGGGGCGCCCCTGCCTACCTGCTGGCTGACGTGCTCTGAAGCTCAGTGGGTCAGCGTAGCAAATCCACCCTACAAGCGTTCGCCAGGATGTAGCCCCATTGTCAGCTGAGGGGCATCTGCGGCTCCTGCTCCAGCCTGGGCCAGCACCTCAGTCTCAGCCCGTGAGAACCTGGAGCGGAACCCACCCCCTGTGCAGGTTCCTGGCCACAGCATCGGCTTTTGCAACCTTGTGGAGTAATTTGTCACACAGCAACAGCTCAGATGAGGACTCTGAGGGCCAAGTGAGAGCCATTGAGGCCAGGCTGGCTCCATCGTCCCCTCCTGCACCTCTCTGTCTTCCCCACTAAGCGCCTCCCAGGAGTGAGGCGGTACCCACGGCCACGCCACGCTGAGAGGCCTTGAAACATCCTGCCCTGCCCAGTGAGGACCCGGGACCCAGACACGTGTGTGTGTCCTCCTGGTGAATATATGCGAATGGAAGTAACGCCCACGGCTGTATTTCTATGCATTTTCTGCTTAGACTGTTTTCTGTAGTTCAGATAACTTGGACACCGCCATCACTGTGGGAGGTGATGTCAGCCGCAGGCAGCCAGAGCGTTGGCTCAGCCACCTTGCTCCACCCCACAGGGAGAAACATCAGTGCTTACTAAAGGTGGAAAAAATAGTCTTGGGCTGGAGCTGGGCTCTGGTTAAAGCGTTTGCCTGGCATGCGCGAGGATGTGGGATCGAGCCCCAGCACCGTGTACACAACGAAACGTTGGAGCAAGGAAAGCCACATGAAAAAACAAAATAAAATTGATCCCCCCCTTTCATTGCCTCTCTCTCTCTTAAAAAAAAAAAAAAAAAAAGAAAGCACTCTTAGGTCAAATCTACATGCCTAATAAAGCCACTTGACGTCAGTGATCTACACGCCTAAAAAATCCTGCTACTTGCAAGTTCAACCTTAAAAGCACAGGTTCCAAAAGGGAGGGCTGCTGGTCCCCAGCACACTGGCCAGACACCCTTTACCAGCCCCCGCAGCACTAGCAACCAAAGACCACTCATGACACCAACAGGGACCCTGACAATTGCCACTACCCTGCCCCAAGCACCTTGAGCCCCCAGGTTTTATGTGGCTGCTGCGGGACTTGCCCAGTGCTGTTGGAGACAATGTGGGCTCCAGAGGCCACCGCCCCACCTGGCTGTGCCCTGGCAGCTGTGTGGGCCCCACTTCCTCTGTTTCCTAACCTGCAAAATGAGGTTACAGCATTTCCTGTCTCCTGAGGTCACTATGAGGACGATGCAGGAGGGAGCACTTCAGTTGCACAGAGAAGGGCCTGGTTCAAGGCAAGCAGTGGATCAAGTCAGCAAACGTGAGGAGCCGTAGCTCCTGCTGTCGTTTCTCCTCTGATGGACATGACGCTAACAGGCAGGAATGGGGCTCTCTGTTTTCCACATGAGGAAATGGAACCTTGTGGGGGTGGCATGGCTTTTCCAAGGTCTCCTAGCCTGGGGGTGACCTGGGATGCACCTCCAGGGGTGTCCAGCCCCGGGCCAGCGTGACATTTCCACTCTGCCAGGCTGGGCGCTGACACAGGCCTGCTTCCTCTGGTTCACCCATCTTAGTCCTTCTTTTAGACCTCGCTGGGCTGGCTTTGACTCTGGAGGCCTGCTGCCTGGGTGGCTTGAGCAGAAAGCATAATTGGGACAATGTTAAACCAGCTTCCTCCTTCCAATCCCATGTGGCACAGGGACAGCTCTCTGATGCTCGTATTGCCTCAGAGTGACATTTCTGTGTGTGATTTGTGTGATCTTTGCAAGATCCCAGCAAAATGTTAATTGTCATGCTTCTTTATAAGAGCAAGCTTTCTTGTTGAATGAGCAAATGAGTGAATTTTCTGAGGCTCTGAAATTAGGACCCTCAGGAAGCAAGGGAAGACAAGAAGGAAAGAAGGAAGGAGGAGGAAAGGGAAGAAGGGAAAGAAGGGAAGGCAGGAAGGAAGGAAGGAGGGAGGGAGGAAGGGAAGGGAGAGAGGAAGGGAAGAGGGAAGGAAGGAAAGGGAGGAAGGAGGGAAGGGAGAGAGGAAGGGAGGAAGGAGGGAAGGGAGAGAGGAAGGGAGGAAGGAAGGAAAGGAAGGAAGGAGGGGAGGGAGGGAGGAAGGAAGGGAGGGAGGGACTAAGGGAGGGAGGGACGAAGGGAGGAAGAAGGACGGGGCAGGAGGGGAGGATTTTCTGAGGCTGGCTTAAGCCATTTCTCTGCATGGTTTGGGTCTAGCAGAACGGTGCGTGCAGCCCTCTCCTGCTTCTGGGCCCAGAGTCTTTCCTCTGCCCGCAGCCAGCCTAGCGGTCGGGAGCAAGGCTAAAGTGTGCCTAGCCCCGATGCCTGCTAGTTTCACATGCTTGGTGACGTTCATGCTCGCGGTTGCTGGGTGAGGTTGTTACTGCAGCCTTTCCCATTGCACAGCTTGGAGACTGAGACTCCGGGAGCTGAGATGATTGATGGGAGGCCGCACTGTTGAAAGTGAGGGCACAGAGCTCAGCTGGTGTCCCCAACCCCCAGACCCCCAATTCTTGGCTCTTCACTCAACACCCGTGGAAGGTGCCTGGGGGCAGAAGCTTCTCCCTGCACTGTTAAACTTCACAGCTGGAAGCACCTCTTCTAAGGAACCTTCCAGGAGTGGGCAAAGCTCCTCACCAGAGCAAAAGTCCCTTTGCTCTGCCTGCCAGGGGCTGGCGAGGGTAAAGGTGTGAGCCCCTGCCTTCGGACAGCTCGTCTCTGTCCTTTGCTCTCAGTCTCCGTATCTGAGCTAACTGGCTTGCTAACCTCCCCCGCATGACCTGCTCCTTACTGTGTCCCCAGAACTCAGGACAGGCCCTGGCACTCAGGAGTTCCATCAGCGTTCAGTGAGCGTGGGCATGGATGAAGGGAGGGCGACTGTGTGTGAGGCTGAATGTGCCACTAGAGAAAGCGCCCCCTCTGCCTTTGCTCTGGACTTGCGTCGCCTGGGTCACGGGCACTGTGCATCATGGCAGGCCGCTGAACGTCTCCGGCTCCTGGTTTCCTCACCAGGACATGGGGATGGAGAGGGCTGGGAAACAGAACCATATCCTGAGCCCCTCCTCCTAAGAGCCGGGTCAGGGCAGGGTCAGGAGGGGGCTGGGTCTGGGTGGGCAGGGCGAGGAGAGGCAGGGCGACCTGCCCAGCAGGCTGAACAGGGCTGCTTGTGCTTCAGGCTTCCAGCAGCAGGAGAGCGCACAGAAAGAAAATATCAGAAGAACGCGGAGGAGCCATGCTTGTGCAAGCCAAGGGACACTAGAGGCTGACGGCTCATCACCCAAAGCTGGGGAAAGGAAGGAGGTGCTCCCTTCCAGCTCGCAGAACGAACCAACCTTGCTGCACCTTGAACTTGGACTACTGCCCTCAAAAATTGTGGGATCATAAAATTGTGTTAAACCACCTAGTTTATGGCACTTTTAATAAGGACACCAGCCCTATTGAACTAGGGCCCATTCTGTTCTCAGTACCACTTGTCCCCTGCAGAGGTCCTATCTCTGAATCAGACCATATTCTGGGGTGCTGAGGCCTGGGGTTTCAATGCATGAGTTCCACACCAGGGACTCAATTCAGCTCACAACCGCCACGCAGCCAGGTGTCAGGTGGAGAAGACTGGAACCATGCCAGTCTGCTTCCCAGGTGGCCTTCCACGGCCACCTGTCCTGAGGGAGCACTCCGTGCCCCTGGAGTTCCTCTCTACCAACTTATTCAGAGTGACGTGCCTTGGTGGCTCTGGGGCCTTTTCTCATTTCCTCTGCCTTCAATAGAAGCTTGGCAAAAGATCCCCGCCGTCACCCACGCCCATCGCCCGCCCCTGCCTCTGCCGCAGGCACTTGGACGGGCACAGGAAGTGCCAGCCACTGCCAGCTCCCTTCAAAGCATTTTCCTCCTGCCTTTGATTTTTATTGGTTTGTGTCTTCGGCACTCCGTCTGTAATTACACAGCTTGCTGCTTGTCTTATTTCATAATGACCAATACGAAGTAAACAAATCAGCGCAGGGAAGCACAGAGCAGATGCATTTTTCATAATTAGTATTCATTAAGGCAATTATTTTAATAAATTAGACTCAGTTAAATATAACCACTTCACCTCCATTTTTTAACATCGAAAAAGCAAAAATCAGCTGCCTAGTCTAACACTGCAGCAAGGGAAGAAGAACGAGCAGGAACAGTGAACCAAAGGCCAGGAGAGAAACAGAGGCACTGGGGAGAAGAGGGGAGGCGTGGATAATGTGGCAAGGACTTTGGAAGCTGGAGCTAATGGTGTTCCACGCCAGCAACAAGAGTGGACACTACGGAGAGCTCACCAGCGTCAAGACCTTTGTCTTTATTATTTTATTTACATCTCATACCAACCAATCAAACAGGGCCTTTTATAAGTATTGCCATTTTATAGATGAGGGAACTGGGGTTTGCCCAGATGTACACAGCTGATGAGGAAGTCATAGGACCAGAGGTTGAAAGCTAGAAGGAGGCCTCATTCCAAAACCTACCCTTATGACCTCTTTCTTTCAAGGCCTCTGCATTTCAGGTATTAGAAAATGGAAATTAGCCATCTGTCCACAATATGTGAAAGATGGGCACTTGATTAATTCTGTGCTATCATTGTCTTGAAATTCTTAAAAAAATTTTTGCAGAAGTCCCACATTTTCATTTTGTACTGCACCCCGTAAATTATATGGTCAGCACAAGGGACAGGTTTTGCTGCTGTAACGAAGAGATCCAGCAGTATCAGGACTTTAACGAGGTTGAAGTTCCAGTGCCTCTTACACAGCAGCCTGCAGTAAGCAGTTCCGACAGTAAAGTGGTCCTTCCGTTTCATCACGCAGCTTCCATCCTTGAGACTGAGAACACTGCCCGTTCTCACCACACCCTTGTTGGTAAGAAGGCAAATGGAGCCAGGGAAGCACAGGCCTTTCAGGATAGAACCTGGAAGTGGTATTTGTCACTTGTACTCTCATCCCATTGGTCAAAACAAGATCACATGGCTACACCTAGCTGCTGGGGGGGGGGGGGAGTAAGAAATGCAGTCCTTAGCTGGTGGGTTTATTCTGATGTAAAATAGAAAACCAGCCCTTTGGCAGTCTAGCCGATCTCCCACAGGCTCCCGGAAACTTGGGCTAATGCCGTCCAGCAAACCAGCTTTCTCCATCTCTCTGGTTTCTAGAAATCCAAGATGCACTCATGGACCTCTGGAGGCTGAGGAGGGTTCATGTGCTCAGCCCCCTGGAGTTGTGTGAAGATGGTGTGCATGTTTGCCTGCTCCCTGAAGGTTAGGAGTGGGCTTGTGGGGTGCTCAGATGGCCTTGGGACATCTTCCTTCTCTCTGCCCTCTGCGCTGTCAAAGCACGAGCAGTACCAAGGTAAGGACATCCATATCGCTGTGCTTCAGAGAAACATTTGGAACACGTGGAGGCCCAGCCATAAAGAAACTGTCAGCTTGTGTATGGGGCCGAGCATAGTAGGTGGCGAACTGTGGCTTAAATAAAGTTTTATCAGAGCACAGCTGCGTCCGTGTCTTTATACAGCCTCTCCAGCTGCACAGAGAGTGGCGTTGACAGACCTCTGCGAAGAAGGAAACAGTTACTTCCTGGCCATTTCTGGAGAAGGTTTGCCAGCTCCTGAGCTATCGGTAGCTGGACAGGAGAGAGCTCAAGGCTTCCACTGAAAATCCAGGGCCACCTCCCAGCTGGGATCTGACAGTTGGTCATGTTTGCAGTGGTGGGGATGGAACCTGGGGCCTCACACATCCTGGACACACACTCTGCCACCAAGCTACCCCCACTCCACCAGCCCTGGGATGTGGCACCTGAAAAGTCTCTATGTGTGTTTTCAGTGGGATCTGGAAACTTCCCAAACGGTGGTGTTGGTAACTGTAGCTAGAGGCTGTATTCAGTGGTCTCCCACCCACCAGGAATATGGCACGTGGTGCACAAGAATCGCCAATGTGTGGCAGGACTCAGTCCCCTCTCAATTCCTGCTTAGCTGGCAAGGGTTCTGAGATTTGCTCCTCAGTTGCCTGGCCTTTAAATTGTGGCTACTAAATGAGACCACGTAGGGTTATACAAGTCAAGCATCCATAATCAGAAATGGCCGGCACATGAGGGGTTGCCACCAAAGCACTGGCGCACTGAAAATAGTCCCTAAAGTCGTCTTCATATACATGCTTGTGAAAGGTGCATGCGGCGCATACGTGAACCTCACGTTTAGTCTTGGCTTCCACCCCCAGGATATCTCGGTATGTATATGCAAATATTCCAAACCTGAAACACTTCTGTCCCTGAGCATTTCAGATGAGGGAGACTGTCCCTGTATCTGCAAGATGCAGTCAGGAGCTTGGGCACAACCCGAGGGTGCTCTGAAGTTCGTCCTGAAGCTTGGCTGGGCTGGACAGGGTCAGGGTCGCCATCGCAGGCTTCCACATGCTCTTCTCAGCCGTACATGGAGCGAGCTGCGCCTCACCCCAGCTCTGCCACCCATCTAAGGCTCTTTGGCCTTAGATGAGTGTCTCCAGCCCCAGGTCTGCTTCTTCATGGTGTCAAGATGGGGACTACTCAGTTGGTTACTAATGCTGTAATGTTCTTTGATTCCCAGCCTGTGAGTTTCTTCTGAACTCTCTCCAAGTTTCTCTCATTCTTCGCAAAGAATACCCCCTGGTGCCTGGAGTAGGGCCCAGCCTGCCCCACGTTTAGAGGGCACGTCACTCCATAGCTCCCGGGGCTCCGTTCCTGACTCACAGGCTGCGCCGCCCAGGCATCAGGGGATTTCAAATTAGAGGATAAGACACTGGTGCAGGTTAATAGGATGGAAGAATAATGTGGCCTTGTTAGCAATACAGTAAAACTGAGCTTTTCTAATTCTGAGGGTGCTCTGGCTAATTAGACAGCCTGCGTATCTGAGAACTAGGCATGGTAGCCGGGAACATGACACCCTGACAGACCCATCGCCGTTCACTTCTTCCTCCAGACCAGCTAGGGTGCTGGTCTCCCTGTTCTCTCTAAAGCAAAACGAAGTGAGAAAGGGTAATTACCCAAGTATCACTGCAAGAATTAAATTAAAAGGAATCAAGTGCTGCCCGAACAGGGTAAGCCGGAAGCTTTCTCTCTTCACAGCACCCTGAGCAC
>PVKS010052165.1:0-10871 GCA_004027875.1 Aplodontia rufa
CTTTAAAATGACAATTAGGTTTTTTTATCCTGGGAAATTTAAAATGAAGTTTCCAGTCTCTCCAGCTGTCATAAGGAAAGCAAGACTGTTTTGTATTTTTTTCTGTCATATAAATAATGCCTGATTAATAGCCTTATAACTAACTATCTCTATATTTTGTATTTTATTTAAAATTGTTGGTTTTTGAAATAGGAATGAAGTGAAAGGGTGTGGGATCTTTTTAAGGCTCCTCATACATGTTATCAAGTTGTTTCTAACACATAGTCATCCACCCATCTGCCTGTCCTTTCATTCAGCCCATATTTATTGAACCCCTATTCTGTGCTGGGATTATTCCAGATGCTGGGGATCCAGGAGGTAACAACTTCATCAAGAACTTATATTTCAGTGGTACAGACTAACAACAAAAATAATTAGTCTAACACCAGTGATAATTGCTTTGAGAAAAATGTGCCTGGGTTACTAGATTGCTGGAGGAAAAAATAGCAGGACCCTATTGCACACAGGTTGGTGTGAGAAGAAGCTGTTTCTGAAAACTTGACTACTGCACTCAGCAGGACCCTGGACAGTGTGAGGACAGAGCCCTGTGGCTCCCTAGATAGGAGGTGTCAGGTGTCACAGCAGGGCAGAGCCTTGATTCAGGACTGAGCTGGGGCTAGTGTTAAACAGAGGGTTCTGCTAAGAGTGATGGGATGAAGCCAGAATGGTCAGGGGCCAGGATGATGGTCTTGTAGAAGATGGGGAGGGCTTGCAATGTCACTGAATCTAAGAAGGGCAGACGCTGGAGGGTGATGTGGGTGGTGGTGGGTGTGTTTTGATCCTCATCTGTAAAGATGCCTTGTCTGCTGTGTGGGTGGGGACAGCAGGGCCTGAGCTTCAGCATGAGGCCAGTTGGAAGGCCTTCCAGCATCTGGCTGCACAGGGGATGCCTCTGGGAGGGAGTAGGGTCATGAAAGGTGGGTGAATTTTCTGTTGATATATTTTTGATGTGGCATTAGCAGTCATACATCAGATGAATACTCATTTCTTATCTTAATTCCAAAGTGACTTAGAGCAAATTATAATGTGATTAAATATATATTAATTAGGGCTAGAGCTGTGGCTCAATGATTGCAACACTTGGCTGCATGCATGAAAATGAGAGTTCAAACCCCAGCACCATGTACACAATGAAGATGTCACCACTCTTCATTGCTATCTCACATTCTGTCGAGCTTTCTTCAGGGATTGAACCCTGGACCTGGTGCATGCTAAGTACATGCTCTACTACTGAGATGCATCTTCAGAAGCCCTTTTGTATCTTTTGCTGTGATCATAAATAATGTTTGGTTAATAATCTTCTATGTAAATATCTCTTTATAGTTTGTATTTTTAAAAATCATTGGCTTTTTGAATAGGAATGATGAAATGAAAGGGTGTGGATTTTTTAAGGCTCCTCACACATGTTATCAAATTGTTTCTAATGCATATTCATCCTCCCATCCATCCATCCTTTTTATCGGCCCATATTTATTGAACCCCTATTCTGTGCTGGGATTATTCCAGGTGCTAGAGATCCAGGAGGTGACAACTAAACAATTCATAATACATATGAATTATATAAACATCCACACCAAAGGTTCCATACATTTTAAAATGTTAACCCTGGAGAGCAGCTAGAGCATTGCTAGTCAAGCAAGAACCTCTGAGACATTGGTGAAATAGAGAGTTAACTGTTTCTCTAGCCATGGATTTTCTTGGCTCATAAATATCCTATGCTTAGAGGACAAGAGTCAATGCTGGGGCTTTAACTCAAGTAGCCAATCCTGTGTTTCCTGCTGCAGGTACAGTGTCTGCCTCCACATTAAGAGTCAGAGCAAACTGAAGGTAGAATTTGAAAGTCAAAGTCAACTTCTACAAAGCCATGGAGCAATGTTAAAACCTCAGGGATGTAAGGAGATGGGACATTTCACCCCAGAACTGGGCCTAACTTACACTGCAGAAGGGAGAGGGTGCTTGAAGGTGCCCTGAGATGTAGGGGCTGTTGGGCTGCAGCCCTGAGGTCTTTTCTACCTCAGGCCCCACAAAGCCTTCCAGATACCTTCATGAGTGATCAGGAGCCTTGGACTCGGCTTCCCCCAGTCTCATCCCCCTTCAGTTGGATCCTAATTCAGGCATGGGGGTCCTTGGAACTGTGCTGATTTGATGAATATCATTGCCCCACTTGAGGGGATAGGCATATGTGCATTCAAGAGGACCCTGCAGCAGAGCCAAGATGGGGGCTTTCCATGATACCAAGTGAGGACTGTGACCCTACACACACACACACACACACACACACATACAGAGAGAGAGAGAGAGAGAGAGAGAGAGGGAGAGTAGGGAGCACATAGAGAGCTCACAAGTGATCAGGGGTAGAGCAAGGACTGCCTGTAGGGTAGGAGCCTCAGGTGTTCTTCAGGGCTTCTCTCAGTGGTTTTTGTCTCTCTTTTATCCTGGACTTTGGAGGTCTTTGTGCCCTTGGAAGAGAAGACTGAAGAAGTGGAGAGACCCTCAGGAGCTGAGTCTGGAGAGGGAAAAATAAGATGCATGTATTTGTTGTAGTCATTTTTTATATTTTGATGATACCAGATCCTAAACCCAAACTCAAAGGCTATTTTCATTATTCATATCACCTTTTAATTTTATTTTTTAAAAAGAGTAGTGTGACAGGACTTGACACATAAAGAACTTTTGTAGATACTTGTTCTTTCTTTTGTTAAGGAAGAGGGGACAGAGAGAGAGAGAGAGAGAGAATCAATTTTTATTTAGTTTTTCACATGGCTTTCGTTGCTCTGAGACTTCCTTGTATACGTGATGCTGGGGTTTGAACTCATGTACTTATGCATTCCAGGCAAGTCCTGTAACCACTGATCCGCCACTCTAGCCTCTAGATACTTGTTCTTGATAATAGGAAAACTCTGTGTTCCTGAAACAGAACCTTTCTGGGTTTGTTTTGGTTTTTGTTTGGTTTGCTTATTTGTTGTTAGTTTTAGGGATTGCTGAGGATTAAACCCAGGACCTGGTTCACACTAAGCAGATATTCTACCACTGAGCTGAGGTCTCAGCCCATAAATAAACATTTCAAATATGATATTTTAAAGATTCCTGGAGAACCCTCCCTGCCTCTTCTCTGCCTCTCTTTTCCTTTCTTGCTCTGTCCCTTTCACTTTCCTTCTCTTTCCCTGACTTACTTCCATTTTCTTCCTCTCTTCCCTCCTTTATTCAACATTTCACCCATCAGTCCCATGACCCTCTTTTCTCCATTGTCCTCCTTCCATTTCATCCCCTGTTCATTGAAGCCTGGTTGCCAACACACATGACTGTCCTCCTCAGCAGGTCAAGGTCAAGGGGGACACAAGGCAGGGCTCCTCTAGCGCTTTTGTTAGCACTGAGTCCCAGGTCTCAGCCCACTGTTCCTGAATAATTGCAGTGAAAGTCCCTTCATTTCTTCCCTGGATATCACATTCAGCATCCAATTAGGATCCTCACTGAAGGGTCGGAACATGAGATAATTTTTCTTGGAATTAGTGATTGCTGTCCTTCAGATCTGGGGAGGGCATGAATTCCATTCATTGTGGGAAACGAAGACCTCACAAGCATTTTCTGGTCCAACCCAAAGGTGGGCCTCCATTGTAAGGGGATGGAAGAAGCTTTTCAGTACCACCTGCCACAATGCAAGCGGAGGCTGGTGGAAGTGGGTCGGATTCCAGATCCCGCTCCAGACGGCGAAATGTGCGGGGTCCGCAGGGTCCGCATTTACACAGCAGGAGCAACTGCCCAGCAATCTGAGACCCTGAAACCCTAATGCAACTCCCCAGCCTCACCTGGACCCAGGCAGGCGCCCATTAGCACCTTCAATCAGTGAGTGGGGCAGAGTATGAATCAATTTTATTTTTTCATCTGGCTTTTGTTTTTTTGATACTTAGTTGTGTAGATGGTGTTGAGGTTCGAATCCGGGTCCTGGGGCATGCCAGACAAGCACTCCAATCTCTGAGCCGCCACTCCTGCCCTCAATCTGCTTTTATGTCAATCAACAGTTTGATTTTCTTTGGGCCAAAACAGGGTGACCTGTGATCTTCAGCGATCCCAGTAAAATCCAGCACCACAAACAGCAAATCACGCCCAACTGCAGGCAAGGGACCCGCCCCTGATTATGTAAGTCAGAGATTGATGATTTCTGTTTCTATTCAGGAACTCAGCAGTGGAGCTGCAAAAATCCCCACAGAGAAAGGCAAGCTATTCTGGCGAATCTGGGGGTCCAAAGGGGCAAGTGGAGGGAGAAATGGTGGTTTATGCACAGAGAAGGGGATTTGAGGGGAGGGGATGTGGAGAAGCCTTTGCACAGAACACTGCCTGGGGGGCTTGGGGAGGAAGGAGCAGGCAGACCTGGATCCTGGCAGAGCAGCCAAATTCTGCACCTCCAAGACCTACAGGGCCTCCTGAGGCTTTTCTCCTTTCAGTCATACCATAAATGCCTTGGAACTAACCTAGCATGTGATTAATGTAGTAAGTCTTTTGGGAGGAAAGAGCAGAATATGACAGATTTTTCGAGCTGCCCCACCTAGGAAGTCTGGGAAGGAAGGTGACCATTGTGGAGGAAAGGGCTTGGGACCAGCTGTCAGGGAAATTGTATTCCCTCTCCCACTCTGCTCCACCACTACCTTTGTGACCTTCACTAATGAAACAGACTTCCAATTCCTCTGTCCTAAAATAAAAATTACAGTCAAAATAATGAATAAAAAGGAAAGTAATTCTAAGAATTTCCCAAACTTCCAAATGAATGTCATTTCCACCCACATAATTGTAGGCTAGGGGCTTAGAAAATAGTAAGAATAGGTGTAGTTCATCTATATAAAGATATTTTTAGGGAAGACAAAGATGAAATAAACACAGGTTCTGGTCCTGAAGTAGTCCGTAATCCACTGGAGATGTCATAGATTACAAGATGGGTTCAAGGCTAGGTCCAACTGTGCCTTCATGGAACTAGAAACCATGGGCTGAAACCCTATGCATTGGAAGCACCTAGGGAACTTTAAAAGGCACTGTAAACTACTTTCCACCTAGATATACCTATTCAATAAGTTTTGAATGTGGCTTAGGCACATGTCTATTAAGGACTCTCCAGGTGGTTCTCCTAAGCAGCCAAATTGGAAGACAACTGACTCTATGTTCCAAAGACCGGGAGATATTTGTTGTGCACAAAGCAAAGCTTCCAGCGGAAAGAGACTTCAGATAAGAATGTGTTATTACTATTATTACTGAGATATAATTCATGTACCATAAGTCACACTTTTTTATGTTTTTTAAATTTTTATTCTATAAACATGGTCTTACAACTAGGAAGGATTCATTGTCAAACAATCCAGAACAAAAGTGTAAAGACAGAAAAAGCCAATATTGGTGCCAGACCATGGTTCCCCACTATGGGTTCCCCATGGTTCCATGTTTCACTTTACTTAAGCCCCAACTTAATTTGACTTCTGGTAGAAGTCAGAGGTTCCCCTCAGTTTAGGTTCCCCCATACTACCTCTCTCTCATCATCTTGATGTCCTTCGTATTCCCTTCCCTCCTCCCTACCCCCCTCCCTACCTCCCCCAGGAATCTTAGCACAGTTCCCCATGATCATGTAAGAATTCATACAGGTTGAGTTAATTGTTAGGTTTGCCATCTAACAATCTGTTTCTGCTCATATTCTAGTTTCTACAAATGAGAGAAAACAGCTCCCTCCTTACATCCCTGAGGAAGCTAAGCACAATTTCCTATGATCATGTAACAATTCATATATGTTGAGGTAATTGTTAGGCTAGCAATCTAATGTATTGATTTTGCTTATATTCTAGCTTCCACAAATGAGAGAAAACATTCAGCCCTTGAGTCTCTGAGTTTGGGATGCTTCACTTAGCAAAATTTTTTCCATCTCCATCCATTTGGCTGGAAATGTCATAATATAATTTTCTCTAATAGCCAAGTAGTACTCCATTGTATATATGTACTAGAGTTTTTGGATCCATTCATCAAGTGAGGGGCGTCTGGGTTAGTTCCACAATATAGCTGTAGTAAATTGAGCTGCTATAAACATTAATGAAGCTGTATCTCTATAGTAACCCAATTCTAGCTCTTTGGGGATGATACCTAGGAGTGGTATAGCTGGATCAAAAGGCAGTTACATCCCTAATTTTTGAGGAGTCTCCACACTGCTTTCCAGAGTGGCTGTACCAGTTTTCAGTCTCACCAGCAATGTAACAGTGCTCCTCTTTTCCCACAGCCCATCCAGCACCTGTCATTGTTTGTATTCTTCATTTTTGCCACTCTGACTGGAGTGAGGTGTAATCTCAGTGAAGTTTTTATTTCATTTCTCTTATTGCTAGTGATGTAGAGCATTTTCTCATATGTTTATGGGCTTTTTGGACTTCTTCAGTTGAGAATATTCTTTTTGGTTCCACAGCTCATTAATTGGGTTATTTGTGGTTTTGGTATTTAATTTTTTGAGTTCTTCGTATATTCTTGATATTAGCATTCTGTCTGAGGTGTAGCAGGCAAAAATTTTCTCCCATTCTGTAGGTTCTGTCTTGAGATTCTTGACTAGATCCTCAGCTGTGTAAAAGCTTTTTTTAGTTTAATTGCATCCCATGCATTTATTCTTGATTTTACTGCTTTTATGGGAGTCCTTTTAAGGAAGGCTATGCTGACCCATATGTCATGTAATGTCAATCCTAATTCTTTTTACAGCAATTGTAGAGTTGCTGGCTTAATACCCAGATCCCTGAACCATTTTGATTTAATTTTTGTGCAGGGTGAAAGGTAAGGATCCAATTTCAGTTTTCTACATATGCTTGTCCAATTTGTCCAACACCATGTGTTGAACAGGCTATTATTCTTCTACACTATGCTTTTGCCATCTTTATCAAACATCAGATAGTTAAAAGTATGAGGGTTCATCTCAGAGTCCTCTATTCTATTACATTGGTCTTCCATTCTGTTCTGGTACCAATACCATGCTGTTTTTGTTACTGTAGCCCTGTAGTATAATTTCAGGTCAGGTATTGAGATGCTTCCTGCCTCCTCATTCTTGCTGAGTAATGTTTGGCTATTCTGGGTCTTCTGTTATTCCATACAAATTTGAGTATTGCTTTTTCTATATCCGTTAAGAATGACATTGGTATATATTTTTTTCTTTTCTTTTTTTAAAGAAAGAGGAGAGAGAGAGAGAGAGAGAGGGGAGAGAGAGAGAGAGAGATGGGAGTAGGTTAAAGGCTTTGATTGAGGAAGAGAGAGAACTGCATATAGTTTAGGATTTGAGAGAATACAGGAGATAAGAGGTTAATTTGAGGCATGGTTTATTTCAACCGAAGGACATTATGAGCTAGTTAGCTATATTGACCAATTGTAGACAGTGAGATATTGAAGGAGGTATAGGATCTCCTGAAGACAGAAAGAACAAGATATAAAGAGAAAGAAAAAAGAGAAAATAACAGAATAAATTAAAGAGAAAAAAGGAAAGAAAATGTAACCAGAGTGGTTGCAGTGATAGCAGTGGTAAAATATAGGAGGGACAAAAGAGATATTAATAAGATGTGGAAGATCACAAATGGGTAGTAGCACATGTAGGTAAAGTAAGGAGGTCAAGCACAGTATACTTCCAATACTAATTGTGCTGACCAGAATCCCTCTGTTCAGAAGGGAGGAGAAGGAGATGAGTAAAAGTACAAAGACACAAACTCAAACAAACAGGAAGAGAAAAAGGAGAATTAAAATAAAATATAAACAA
Source organism: Aplodontia rufa (assembly GCA_004027875.1). Classification (NCBI taxonomy): domain Eukaryota; kingdom Metazoa; phylum Chordata; class Mammalia; order Rodentia; family Aplodontiidae; genus Aplodontia; species Aplodontia rufa. The sequence goes on from PVKS010052165.1 coordinate 7,790, forward strand.
TGAGCACGGAAAAATCCAAAGAAAAAATAGCTAAATTTTTTTATGTCAATGAACCAATAAACTGTTTCAGCAATTGTACCAAGGCACATGGAGAACAGGAGATAAACAGAATGCAAGAAAATGCAAAATCAGATAAAAAGTAAAAAATTGTTAATGAAAACTTGGAACTAAAAATAGCAAGGGCATCTATGGGACCTTTGAGAGGAGATGTTCACTGTCCTTTTGGGTTTCGATACGAATGTCTCTCTGTCTGTGGTTATTTGATCTCACAAGGAGGACTGAGGTGTCCTCAGACTCCTGGGATTTCTAGGAGGAGATTCCAATGAGGAGGGCTGGTTCTGGTAAGCCCTGAAGTTTGCCTGCTTCCCAGGGGTGCTGCAGCCAGAAGACATAATGAGCAGGGAGTCTGGCTGATTTCTTTTCTCCCTCTGCTGTGAGATGCATACACTGTCTCTTGTGGCCGAAGACTCAGAGCTTTTAACTTGCCATGTGATCCTTCTGGCTGAGCAGATTGGACAGGGCAGGGAATTGCTCCCATTTTTTCCACAAACTGAAGATCCCTTAAGCAGAGTGGAGCCTGGGCCTGGCCAAGGCATTCTCTTCCTGGATCAGACTGAAGCCCATGGCCATTTCCTGATGCAGTTTTCATAGGCTGCTCTAAAAAGCCAGAGAGAGCTGTCTTCTGGGGCTCAGAATGGCAGCCCTGCTTAACCTCTGAGCAGCCTGTTCCGCTGGGGACCCCTGCAGGCTGCTTCCCAGCACAGCTCTCACCCCCAGTAGTGTATGAGCTCAATGGGTGTCTGCAAATGCGTTTGCCCGATGCTCTGTTTTTATAAAGCATGGGATCCCAGCAGCGATAAGATTTCCACGTCAGTTCAGCTCCACAGCAGCAGCTGCAGCTGCTCGCAAGCCTGCCCACTGCAGCCACTGCTGGCCTTGGTCATGGTCTCTCGCAGTCCTCCCGCCAGTGGAATGTGATCAAACAAAGCCATACTTCCATGCCCCTGGTGGGATGGATAAAATCCCTTTTTTCCCCATGCTCTGTTCAGTTACACCACTGTTCGCTGGCCCACTGGCTGACCCACTCACTGCTGGCTGCTTGCCAGCCGTGCACCAGCAGAAGGTAAATAAAGCCCACAACAGCACTATCTTTAAAGCACAGAGGCTTATCCGAGCCAATGTGTTACCCGGCTGCTTGACTCCTCCCCCACTCCCTGGTAGAATGTAAACAAAGACAGCAGCTGGCCACATCCCATCCAGGTCAGGGAAAAAAAATCCACTGAACAAATTAGGACTGGGGTTTCAAGATACTAATCCCCCAAATGCACCTCAAAATACTGGAAATGAACTGGGGATTTTCTGTCCAGTCTCAGAGCCACTGGGGCAGTCATCTCTCTTCAGATCACCATCTTGAATCCTAAGTCACACTTTAAAAATGTGAAGTTCAGTGGTTTTGTGCATAATCATGAGGTTGTACCACAACCAACACTGTCTATGTGGGATGATTTTAAGGATGTGGACAGGTCTGATGTTTGGAAGGAAGAGGCAGGAGAATCACTAGGGAGACTGCTTAGCAGCAGCATCATGTTGACACAGTGTAAGGCGACCAGGGGAGTCTGCTGTGATCTGAATCTATGGGAGATGGGGGAAGGGGTGATTCTAGACAGCACGTTGTGGGAGCTGTGGGCTTTGATGGGAGAGTAGAGGCATCTGTGTTTAAGTCATCAGATGGGAAAATTGTGGATGACTTGGGACATTATGTGACAACTGGGCATAGGCATAGTGTTTAGGAAGAAGTCTTTGCAGTATTGTATGATGAAGGCAGAAGAAAATCTGGACCAAGGTAGTGACTGTGGGACCGGAAAAAGGGTTGTAGTTGCTGACCAGGGAAGCCAGAGAGGCAGGAAAAAGGATCGATTCAAAGGAACCAAGGATGGTGATGGTGTTAACTAGTTTTGTAGTGGTGGGAGAGGTGTAGAGTGGCCTTATAGACCTGTGTGATTTGAAGGTCAAATAGGCCCAGAGATGCACATGACCTCAGGTGGTTTGACAAAGGAAGTATGATTGGTGTTGTATTGGCCCATGGAGAGCAGCCTGATGGGCTTGTGTTGACTTGGGAGAGCTCAGGTACTTACAGGATGTGACCATAAAAAGGAACCCTACTGAATCTTGGAGTGAATAGGAGAAGGAGCAGACTAGAATGCCTGAAAAGTCCAGAAGAGTTTGCTGCCTGAGCTATTTTACTATGGAAGCTGTTTATGAGAGGAGGCTGGAATACACAAAGGGGTCTTTTAATCTGGTTACTGGTGACAGCCTAGCAAGGCTGTGTTTGATTGAGTGCAGAGTGTTGGTAGAGTGAAGAGACATTGGCTCTTCAGGAAGTGAATCTTTCAAGGAACAAGCCAGAGCACCAGGTGGGGTGTGGGTGGGATGGTTATGCAAGTGCTTTTAAGGTTAGGCCAGGAGATTTACTCAGAATCTGACCTTCCAGCTTTGCCTAGCTACACTTACCTTCAGATCTAACACGCCTGGGGAATCCTAAATCATAGTTGCTTTTCTGGACATTGAGAATGCTTGGACCAGAGGCAGATTTCCCAGTATCTTTGGAATAGTTAGCCTTGCTCTGTTGCTCCCCAGAGTGCTTCGGAACAGACAGTAGGCGAGACGACCCGAGTCAGCTGGGCCACTCTGCTCAGAAGTTGCCAAACAGGATGAACAACGGCCGGGGGAAAGAATTCAGACTCACACGTGGATGGCGGCTTGAAATTTCTCTCTTTATTTTTCCCCCACATCCATAGCTATAGCGAGAGCAGGCTGCTAAGGGACCAATAGTGAAGTGGCAAACTAGCTTATTTCAGCCAATGAGGGACTATTATGTTGGTGGCATCATCTATCATCGACCGGGAAGATGCGAAGAGAGAGAGAAAGCAGCACTCCCGCGCAGGTGAGTAGCTCGCCTTGCTCAGAGTGTGCGAAATGTGAAGGGGGAGGAGAGAGAAGTATTATGGCATCCAGTATGGCGATTTTTCTTTTGCACAGAGCCCCACAATTCCCCTATCTTTTTTTGTTTGAAGGCCAATAA
>PVKS010052166.1:0-10870 GCA_004027875.1 Aplodontia rufa
CATCACTTCCAAAAGAATGAAATACTTGGGCATTAACCTTACAAAGGATGTTAAGGACCTCCTCAAAGAAAACTATAGAACACTAAAAAAAAGAAATTACAGAAGACCTGAGTAGATGGAAAAACATTCCATGCTCATGGTTAGGCAGAATCAATATAATAAAGATGGCCATTTAACCCAAAGCCCTTTACAGATTGAATGCAATCCCCATTAAGATACCTATGGCATTCTTCACAGATATAGAAAAAGTAATTCTCAAGTTCATATGGATTAACAGGAGACCCAGACTAGCCAAAACATTACTCTATAGAAAGGAAGAAATAGAGGGTATCTCAATCCCTGACCTGAAATTATATTACAGAGCTGTAGTAGCAAAAACACCATGGTATTGGTATCAACATAGAACTGAAGACCTGTGGAACCAAATAGAAGATCCTGAGACAAACCCCCATATCCTTAACTATTTGATATTTGATAAAGGGGGCAAAAGTATAGTGTGGAAGAAGGATAGCCTGTTCAACAAATGGTGTTGGACAAACTGGACAGCCATATGTAGACAACTGAAGCTGGACCCTTATCTTTCGCCCTGCACAAAAATTAAATCAAGGGCTGGAGTGGTGGCTCAGTGGTTTCGGTGCTTGCCTGGCAAGCACAAGGACCCGGTTCAAACCCCAGCACCACGTACACAACTAAGTGTTAGAACAACTAAGACCATGTGAAAAACTAAATAAAGTTGTTTCTCTCTTTCTCTCTCTCTGTCACTGTACCTCTCTCTTTAAAAAAAAATTATATCAAAATGGATCAAAGACCTGGATATTAAGCCAACAACTTTAAACTTACTAGAAAAAGAAGTAGGGTCAACACTACAGCATATAGGAGTCTACAGCTACTTCCTTAACAAAACTCCTATGGCTCAAGCTGTAAAATCAAGAATAAATGAATGGGACGCAATTAAACTAAAAAGTTTCTGCACAGCCAAAGATCTAGTCAAGAGCATCAAGAGAGAACCTACAGAATGGGAGAAAATTTTTGCCTGCTACACCTCAGACAGAGGGCTAATATCCAGAATATACAGGGAACTAAAGAAACTAAAGTCCAAACTCACAAATAATCCAATCAATAAATGGGCTAAAGTACTCAAAAGAACTTCTCTCCAGTGGAAGTCCAGAAAGCCCACAAATATATGAGAAAACACTCTACATCATTAGTTATAAGGGAAACGCAAATCAAAACTTCCATGAGATACCACCTCACTACTGTTAGAGTGGCAAAAATGAAGAATACAAACAACGACAGATGCTGGAGGGGCTGTGGGAAAAGAGGAACACTATTACACTGCTGGTGGGACTACAAACTGGTTCAGCCACTATGGAAAGCAGTGTGGAGAATCCTCAAAAAATTAAGGATGGAACCACATTACGACCCAGCTATCCCACTCCTGGATATTTTCCCGAAAGAGTTAGAATTAGGGTATTATAGTGATGTGGCTTCCTCAATGTTTCTAGCAGCTCAATTTACCATAACTAGACTATGGAACCAACCCAGATGCTACTCACTTGAGGAGTGGATACAAAAACTTTGGTACATATATACAATGGAATACTACTCGGTCATTAGAGAAGACGATATTATGGTTTTTGATATCAAATGGGTGGAGATGGAAAGAATTATGCTAAGTGAAGTATCCCAATCTCAGAGACTCAAGGGCCGAATGATTTCTCTTATCTGTGGAAGCTAGAATACATGGGGAAGCAGTAGGGTAGACGGCTAACCTAATAATACTTCAAATTTTGTGACTCTTAGAGTAATAGGGGGTTGGCTCTTTAGCATACTTGGAGGTGTAAGGAGGATGATGGGGAAGGGGGATGGTGTATGAAGAACTCATAGGAGACTGGAGAGTGGGAATATTGGGGAACCATCCCAGAAGCTGATGTCATTCCTCCACGAGATACCCATTTAACGCATGAGTTCTTCTGGGGGAAACTGTAACAGGAGAAACCCAAGGTGGTCATCCATATTTTGGCATCACCCCTGGATAACAAAGTATATATACATTGATTATTGTTGGTTTGAGAATGTTTCACCCTCAATTGTATCTATATGCTTGTAATAAAAAATAAAAAAATAAATAAAAAAGAGAGCACACAGTCTGAGCACAGAATATCTGGAGGGATGTGTGTGTAACCAGCAGAGGGATCATTGCTTTGCATTCAACCTCTGTTCCTGGAATTAGGAAGTCTCCCGAGTTTCAGATCCCTAGGGAGGCTGGAATAGGCCAGGTCTTGGGGTATTTGTTTACCTGATTTCTTTGGGGAAGTCTCCACTCAGCAAAGACCAGGAAACTGAGCTAGAAACCCAGTCCTGTATTTGAGATCACATAATTCCAGATTGGGAGACCCTGCTGACAAGACTCAGGCAAACAGTGAACATCTGCCCCAATGTATAGAGAGACAACCTCAGTGAACATAGTTTCAATTTTTCCTGCCTGGTGAGGGTTGCGATTTTTGATCAGTACATTTAGTTTTGGATTATATTGTACCCCAGTCACAAAGTTTTCCTCAACTTTCTTTTACCTTTTTTATGGTATCACTGAAACTCTACTAATATCTCTTTCACTCTTCTACTACTTTGGTACTTCTATCTCTTTTCTCTCTCTCTCTCTCTTCTCTCTCTCTCTCTCTCTCTCCCTCTCTCAGTTTTATGCTAGCAAATCCTTCATCTCCTCTATGTATTCTCTGCTCAAGCTCAGATGTTATTACCTCCTTCCTCTCTAACTTCCTTTAACACTCTCTTCTCTCTCAGACATCTATAAGCTTATCACCTCCTAGCTCTAATTATTTTATACAAATTGGACCCCCCATCATTAATGCTATGAAACCGTTACTTCAGGGAATGCCAAACTCAATAAGTATTATGGTTTGAAGACTGACATAGGTGATTTTTTAAAATCCTGAGAACAAATAAAACAACTGCTCACAATAGCTCTCACACAAAAGAAAAAGAAAAAGAATTCCCTCTAATTTAAGGAGTTAGAAGAAGAACTTCACAAAATGGGGAAGCAAGCAAACAAATCTCCCTCAAATCCATACTACCCCAACAAGAGTCCACTGATTAGGGATTGGATTAAAATCAAGAGAATAGCGCAACAAAACGATCACAAAAGTGATGAAATATTTAAAAGAACATTTAAAAAGGAAAAAAGAAGAACAATTAAAAGAGGACTTAAAGAAGGAACTAAGAGAGTTTATCAAAGAAATAAATGTGGTCAAAAGATATGTAACAGAACTACTACAAATGTAAGATACAATCAACCAAATTAAAAACTGACTGGAAGATTTCAACAACAGATTACAAACTGTAAAAAATAAAACAAGAAGAAAGAATCTCTGACATTGAGAATTGCAAAATGAGTTGGAACTCACAGAAGACAGTAAAGGGAAAAAACTACAAAGAACATGACTAAAAAAATCAAGAGCTCTGGGTCAACTTTAAAAGACCAAACCTGAAAATCAGTGGGATAGAAGAAAACATGGAGGTGTAAACTAAAGGCATACAAATATCCTCAAAGAGATAAGTACAGAAAATTACTCTCATATTAGAAATGAGATAGATATGCAAATACAGGAAGTGTTCAGAACTCCAAATAGACCTAACAAATTGAGAAATTCACCAAGATACATCAAAATGTTTAACAGATAAAACAAGAAAAGAACATTAAAAGCAGAAACAGAGAAGCATCAAGTCACATTTAGAGGCAAACCAATAAGGATCACTTCAGATTACTCACCTCAGATCATAAAAACAAGGAAAGCTTGGAATGAAATATTCCAAACTTCAAAAGAGAACAATTGTTAATCAAGGATACTTTATCCAGCAAAACTCAGTTTCAAATTCTAGGGAGAAATAGAAAACATTTCATGATAAGAACAAACTAAAAGAATTCATGAACACCAAACCAGCTCTACAAAGGATACTAAAAGACACACTTTGCATGAAGGAACAATTTACAAACCCCATAAGCTGAGGAAGCTCAATAAAAAAGCATAATCAGCTAAATGAGAACCAAGACAGCACAAAATACTGCAAAAATCACAATGGCAATAAGCCACAAACACATATCCATAGTATCACTGAGTGTTAATGATAGCAACTCACCAATCAAAAGGCATAATTTAGCAGACTGGATCAAAAAACAAAATACAGTATTGCACTACCTACAAGAGACACAAATTAAAGGTAAAAACATCCATAGGTGCAAGGTAAAAGGATGTAGAAAAGTCTACCATGTATATGGCTCAAGAAAACAAGCTGGTGTAGTGATTCTAATATCTGATAAAATAGATTTCAACCAAAAAATAATCATAAGAGACAAAGATGACTACTACATCTTAATTAAGGGAATAATCCAACAACAAGATATAATCATAGTAAATATTTTTGCCCCAAGTATCAATGAACCAACTACATAGAAAAAACTCTATGATTTTAAATCCCTCATACACCACAATACAATAGTACTGGGGTCTTCAATACACCCTTATCATCAATAGACAGGTCATCAAAATAAAAAAAAAAACAATCAAGATATCTCCAGCCTCAATGACACCTTAAATCTAATGGACTTAACAGACATTGATAGAATATTGCACTCCAAAACAGCTGAATTTACCTTCTTCAAAGCTAGGCATGGAAAGTTTTCCAAAATAGATCATATTCTAGTTCTCAAAAAAATCTTAGCAAATACAAAATTTGAAATAATTCCAAGTGTCTTATCATAATGGTATGAAACTAGAAATCAACAGTAAGAAAAATAATGGAAATCACATAAATACATGGAGATTGAATAATATTCACTTAAATTAAGAATGGATCAAAGAAGAAATAAAGACAGAAATCAGGAATGTCTTGTAAACAAAGGGCAATGAAGACTCAACATACCAAAATCTTTGGGACAGTATGAAAGGATTTCTTACAGGTAAATTTATAGCTCTGAGTGCCCACAGCAGAAAACTAGAGGTATCCTAAATAAATAAGCTTATATTCCACCTAAAGTCCATAAAAATGAATAACAAACTCATCCCAAAACTAGCAGAGAAAAGAAGATAATTAAGATTAGATTTTATATCAATGAAATTGAGAATAAAAATTACAAAGAATCAATGAAACAAATAGTGGGTTAATTGAAAAAAAATAAAATTGACAAACCCCTAGCCAACCTCACTAAAATAAATAATGAAAAGAAACAACAAAATCAGAGTTGAAAATCACTACAGACCCCTTTGAAATACAGAGGATTATCGGAACTTTCTTTGAGAATTAATACTCCAATAGGCTGGATAATCTGGAGGATATGGACAACTTTCTCAACACAAACAACATGCCCAAATTGATACAAGAAGATATAGAAACCTTAAACAGATCAATATCACTTAATAAAATTAAAAGATTTCCAGAAAAGAAAAGATCAGGACCTGACAGATTCTCAATTGAAAACTACGAGACCTTTACAGAAGAACTAAGGCCTCTCTTTATAAAGTTATTCCAAGAAATTGAAAGGGATGGAACACTCCCAAACACTTTTTATGAAACAAACATAATCCTGATACTGACCCCCTCCCCCAGAAAAACACATCAAAGAAAGAAAAGTACAGACCAATTTCCCTGATGAACATAGATGCAATAATCCTTAATAAAATACTAGCCAATTGTATTAAAAAATACATCAAAATTATAATACACTATGATCAAGTGGCTTTCATTCCAAGGATGTAGGGATGGTTCAAAATACAAAAATAAATGTGACCAATCATTTAAACAGAAGCTAAGAAAAAACCATATTATTGGATCATCCAAATAGATGCAAAAAGGGCCTTCAACAAAATCTAACACCCAGTCATGTTTAAAACACTGGAGAAACTAGGGAGTAAAGGAACTTATGTTAACATTGTAAAGGTCATTTATGACAAACTAATACCCAGTAATACATGAAATGGACAAAAATTGAAACCATTCCCACTAAACTCAGGAACAAGATAAGGTTGTCCATTCTCACCAATTTTATTATTTATAGTTCTCGTAACACTAGCCAGAACAACTAGGTAAGAGAAGGAAATCAAAGGGATACAGATAGGTAAAGACAAAGTCAAATTATCTGTGTTTGCTGAGGCTACTGTACTTAGATGAAATAAAAAAAAACTACACCCAAAACTGGTAGAACTTATTGATCATTTTGGCAAAGTAGCAGGATACCTGATCAATACCTATAAATCAATATAGCTTTCCTATTCTCCAACAGTGACTCAGTAGAGGATGAAATTACAGAAACCACCCCATTCACAATAACCTCCCCCAAATAAAAAACTTCATAATTAATCTAAAAAGGGAAGCAAAAGGCCTCTGCTAGAAAAATTACAGAACTTTGAAGAAAAAAATAGAACACATGAGAAGATGGAAAGATAGCCCATGTTCTTGGATAGACAGAATTAAAATAGTCAAAATAGCTATCTTGCCAAAAGTGCTATCCATATTCAATGCAATTCCCATCAAGATACCAAGGGCATTCGTCACAGATATAGAAAAATCAAGTCTTTCATTTATTTGGAAAAATAGGATTCCCAGGATAGCCAAAGCAATTTCAAATTCCTTGGCTTGACCTGTTGTTTTTTCATTTTTTATTAAGAAATTTAGTCAATGTACAATAAAAAATGCATCTAAATAAACAATAGGATATGTATATATTCTCAAATTACACTTACCCCCTAGATCCCACTCTATTCTCCCATCTTACCCCTCCTCAGCAGGCCCCTCCCCCCTCCTTCCAGAAACATCTCAGTGAATACCCTAGGTTATGTATTGCTATGTCTTTGCTGGGTCTAATACATGAGGGTTGACCACCTTTCACACAGGCGTGGGTCTAGCTCCAGCCTCCACAGATGAGTGAAGACATTCAACCCTTGACAATCTGGGTTCAGTTAACTTTGCTCAACATGACATCTTCCATTGCCATCCATTTACCTTCAAAGGCTGCCATATCATTTTTTCTAATTGCTGAGTAGAACTTCATGATATATATGTGTGTGTGTGTGTGTGTGTGTGTGTTTGTGTGTGTGTGTATCACAATTTGGGGATCCATTTATCCAGTGAGGGGCATTTTGACTATTGTAAATTGAGCTGCTATGAACACAGATATTGGTGTGTCACTGTAATTTGCTGATTCCAACTCCCCTGGAACAATACCAAGGAGAGGAATAGCTGGATCATATGGTGGGTTCATTCTTAGTTTTTTGAGGATTCTCCACACTGCTTTCCAGAGGGCCTCTACTAGTCTACAGTTCCACCAACAGCATGCTAGCATTCCTACCTCTCCACAACACCTCCAGCATCTATTAGTATATATATTCTTCAGTTTTGCCAATAGAGGTGAAATCTTAATGTAGTTTTCACTTGCATTTCTCTGATTACTAGAGTTTTAGAGCACTTTCTCATGTATTCATTGACTTGTTCAATCTTCTCCATTGAGAAGATTCTATTTAGCTCTTTGGCCCATTTATTGATTGGTGTTAGTGTTTTTGAGGTTCAGATTTTTTGAGGATTTTGTAAATTCTGGATATTATTCCCCTATCAGAAGAATCACAGGCCATGATTCTCTCCCATTATGCAGGAAGTCTTTTGACAATTTTGATTATTTCATTGGCTGTGCAAAAGCATTTTAGCTTTATGACATCTCACTCACTGATTTTTGACTTTACTTCTTTCCCTTGTGGAGACATGTTGAGAAAGTCTTTGCTTACTCCCAAATGCTGGAGTGTTGGTTCTAACTTTTATTCCAGCAGTTGCAAGGTAGCTGGTTTAATTCCTAGTTCCTTGATCCATTTTGATTTGATTTTCACACACGGTAAAAGATAAGGGTCTAATTTTAACTTTCTGCAAGTGGATGTCCAGTTTGTCCAGCAGCTTTTGTTGAATAGGCTGTTTCTCCTCCATGTTATATTTTGTCCCACTTTTTCAAAGTTCAGATGCTTAAAGATTTGTGGCTTTGTATCAGGGTCTTCCACTCTATTCAATTGGTCTTCATTCCTATCTTGATACCAGTACCATGCTGTTTTTGATATTATAGCTCTATATTATAGTTTTAGATCTAGTATAGCAAAACCACCTGTTTTGTCTTTCTTGTTTGTTAATGTTTTGTCTATTCTGGGTTTCTTATTGCTTTTTCTATATCTGTAAAGAGTGAAATTGGCATCTTGATGAGGATTGCATTGAATCTTTTAGAGATTTTGGCAGAATGGCCATTTTTATTATATTAATTCTGACTAACCAAGAGCATAGAACATTTTCCATCTACTCAGGTCTTCTTAGATTTCATTCTTCAATGTCTGATAATTTCATGGTAGAGGTCTTTGACTTCCTTTTTTAGGATAATTCCCAAGTGTTTCATTCTTTACGAGGATATTGTGAATGGGACTGAATTCCTGATTTCTTCTTCTGTCCTATTATTGTTAGTGTATAGGAAAGCTATTGATTTATGGATATTGATCTTGTAGCCTGACACTTTGCTAAATCTCTTTATAAGTTCAAGTAGTTGTCTGGTGGAGTTTTTTCAATCTTCTAAATACAGGATCATATTGTCAGCAAAAAGGGAGAGTTTGACTTCCTCTCTTCCTATTATTATTCCTTTGATTAACTTCTTTTGCCTTATTGCTCCAGGTAGATTCTCAAGAGCTATATTGTATAAAAGTGATGAGAGCAGACAGCCTTGTCTTGTTCCTGAGTTTAGTGGAAATGCTTTCAGCTTTCCTCCATTTAGTATTATCTTAGCCACGGGTTTGTTATATATAGACTTTACATAATTTAAATAGGTTCCTTTGTTCCCTATATTCTCTAGAGTTTTGAGCATAAAAGGGTGCTGGATTTTATCAAAGGCCTTTTCCGCATCAATTGAGATGATCATATGGGTTTGTTCTTAATTCTGTTTAAGTGATGAATTACGTTAATTGTTTTGCATATGTTGAACCAGCCCTGCATATCTGGGATGAAGCCTACTTGCTCATGTTGAATTGTCTTCTTGATATGTTTTTGAATATGGCTTGCTAGAACTTTATTAAGAATTTTTGCATCCAAGTTCATCAGGGATATTGATCTGTGGTTTTATTTTTTTTTTTTTTCTTGATGTATCCTTGATGGGTTTTAGTATCAGAGTTATGGTTGCTTCATAAAAAGTATTTGGGAGAGTTCTCTCCTTTTCAACTTCTTGGAATAGCTTCATAAGGAGAGGTATTAGCTCTTCTTCAAAGGTGTGGTAAAACTCAGCGGGGAAACCATCCGGTCCTGGGTTTTCTTCATTGGTAGACTTTTAATTGCGGTATGGATTTCAATGCCTGTTATTGGGCTATTTAGGAATTCAATATCAACCTGTGTCAATTTATGGATGTTGTGTCTAGAAATTTGTCCTTATCTTCCATATTATCTAATTTATAGAAATATAGTTTTTCAAAATATGATCTTATAATTTTTTGGATTTCCATGTGTTCAGTGGTGATTACATCCTTTTCGTTGGTGATTTTATTGATTTGCTTGATTTCTCTCCTTCTTTTAGTGAGATTGGCTAGGTGACTATCTATCTTATTTATTTTTTCAATGTATTAGCTCTTTATTTCATCAATTCTTTTTATTAATTTTTTGTTCTCATTTTCATTAATTTCAGCTCTGATCTTGATTATTTCCTGTATTCTGCTGGCTTTGGGGTTGGATTGTTCTCCCTTTTGAAGGGCTTTGAAATGGAGCATAAGTTTATTTATTAGGGATCTCTCTTCATTTTTAATGTGGGCACTCAGTGCTATAAATTTGCACCTTAGGAATGCTTTCATGCTGTCTCAGAGGTTTTGACACGTTGTGTCCTCATTCTCATTCTCTTCCAAGAATTTTTTTTTTATTTATGCTCTCATGTCTTCTTGGATCCATTCTTTCTTTAATAGGGTATTCTTCAATCTCCATGAATATGTGTATTTTCGTGGTTAGGATTTTAGCTGTTAATTGCTAGGGTCATGGTGTTATGCTCTGATAGGATACATGGAATAATATCTACTTTAATATATTTGCTGTGATTTCCTTTGTGAACCAGAATATGATCTATTTTGGAAAAGGATGCATGTGCTGCTGAGATGGATGGTGTATTCTGCTGATTTGGGGTGGAATATTCTATGTATGTCTGTTAAGTCCATTTGATTTATGGAGTTGTTTAGGCTGGAGATTTCTTTATTGTTTCTTTGTTGTGATGGTCTGTCTATTTGTGAGAGAGGAGTGTTGAAGTCTCACAGTATTATTGTGTTGAGGTCCCCAAGTGGTTTTATGTCATGAAGTAACTTATTCACATAGTTGGGAACACAGTTATTTGGAGAGTATGTATTTACTATGGTTACTTCTCCCTGTTGTAAGGTTCCCTTTACTACTAATTAGTGAATTTCTTTATGTCGTCTGATTAGTTTATGTTTGAAATCTACTTTATCAGATATAAGTATTGTGACACCTGCTTGCTTTCACTCACCATACACATGGTAGATTTTTTTTCCATCCTTTCACCCTAAATCTGTGGATGTCATTGGCTGTTAGGTGGGTGTCTTGTAAGCAGTGTATTGTTGGATTTTGTTTTTTGATCCAGTCTGCTGGTCTGTGTCTTTTGAGTGGTGCATTTGAACCATTCAAATTCAGTGTTATAATAGAAGTATGTATGTGGTTCATAGTCATTGTGTATTATTATTAAGTTCTGTGCTGTCTTGCTTGGGTATTGATAGGATGTACTTTCATTGAATTTCCTCTATTTGTGGGTTTTGGGTATTGATTACTTGTTCTTCTATCTGGAGCATATCTCTTC
>PVKS010052167.1:0-10865 GCA_004027875.1 Aplodontia rufa
ACAGGAGCCGCCCAGATCTCCGATGGGATCCCCAGAGCCCTTTGGGAATCTACTTCTCCTCTGTGCGTGCACCCAGCCTGACTGCAGGCACCAGTTACCTACTGGGTCTCCACATCCTGTGACTGTCACCTCCGAAATGTGCTTTGAACTGGTGACCTCTTCTCCCCTGAACTCGCAATTTGCCGCAGCCCTCGCAGCTCTCATGGCTGGAAGCAACACAGATGTGTTGCCCTGTGCTCTGTAGGTGGGAAGCGGGACACAGGCCTCCTGGCTCAGGTCAAGGGCACGACAGGCTGCATTTCTTCCTGGAGACTCCAGGAGAGGACGCCTTTCTTCACCTTTCCCACGTGGTAAAGGTCGCACACGCCTCAGCTCCGGGCCCCTTAGTCTTCTGGCCAGCGTGGTCGCTGCTGCCTGCCTCTGCCTCTACCGTTGCATTTCTTTCTCTGACCCTTTCATGCCGCCGGCCTCCTTCTTCCTCTTTTAAGGAGCCTGTGATTTCCTTGGGCCCACCTGACAGCCCAGGTAGACCTCCCTGTTTTCAGGCAAGTTGAAGGGTTCAATCTGCAACCTCAGCCTCTCTTTGCCCATACTTAGCACAGTCACAAGCTCTGGGGATTAATTAGGAGGTGGACAACTTCAGGGAGGGAACATTATTCTGCCCAGCACAATCCCTAGCAAAATCTAAGCCTTACTTTGGTAACTCCTAGAGCCTCTGGAATCCGATGCAGGACTCTGGAATCCGATGCCTGCGTTCAAACTCCGCCCTGCCAGTTACTGGCCGTGGGATGGGCGTCAGGAGGGCTCCTGAGCCCATCTTGGCCTCAGCCTCCTTCTGAAGGAGGACACTAAAGCCAGTCCCTCCCAGGATGTGGTCAGGGCGAAGCGCATGTGGGTAGTAAAAAGCGGGGTCAGCAGTGCTGTCACTGTCAGCCACCGGCAGCCCATCATGGCCTCTGCTCTCTGCCCTCTCCACGCTGCACACTGAAGCCAGAGGGATGCCCTTACTGGCACGGTGATCCCGTCCCTCCTGACTGTGTTATGAGTCACATTGTGGCCTTCTCCCCAACCTCAAGTCCAGCCTTCCCCACCCCGAGTCCTCTGTGCTAGTCTCTGGGCTGCAAGGTGCTCCTTTTGCCTGGGTGTCCTTCCTCTCCTTGACCATCCAGCTTCCCACATCCGGCAGAGCCAGCTCTGAGGTCCAGGGTGGAGCTGATCTGCAGCCCAAACCCCTGCACCACATCTGCCTCCTGGTTGGAAATGTGCCCCTTGGCCTGGCAGGGGTCCGCATGCATCCCTGTCTCCCACCCACGCTGCCAGAGGTGTCCATCTGCCCCTGGGTGGGCGAGGGTCTTTATAACACAAATGCAAAAGGGAATGTGGCTTTGGACACCCAGGGGAAGAAGCATTTTCACAAATCTTTTCATTTTTAAAAAAGTTTTCCGTAGTTTTGAAAACCAGGCTTTGCGAGTGAGAAAGGCATTTTCAGGACTTCTCTAGCCCTGTAGTGTCCTAAAGTCGAACAAGGTTGCAGAAATTCTTCATGGGATGGGGAGGACACTGCTTTCTGCAATTAGCCAGAGCATGAAGTTTTGTGACCCAAGAATAAGCAAGATTGGTTGCAGGAAGTTCCCTCTGGACCGTTTGGGTCCTGAGGGACTCTGGGAAGGTGGGAAATGGAGGCAGCCAGAGCCTCGAGCCACGATTCCTCCAGATAGCTTGAGGGGAAGAAGCAGGGCTATTTCCTTCCCCCTTTTTCCTGTTGGGGATCTGGGAGGAAACTGCCATGGAGAGGCTCCCCTCTTCAGCACCCTAAGCAGGGGGGTGTGGCAGGGAGAGGGAGACTGAGTTTAGCTTCCTGATGTCTCCTCTGCCCCCAGCTGGAAAAAGAACCCAGAACTTCTCTCCTCCCCTGTTGCCAGAAGTGAAAAGCAGGTGATATGGCTGACGACCCCTGCTGCAGGCTGCATGGAAGGCCACCTGGGCCCCTAGGGATCGCATCCCAGATCCCAAACCCAGCCAGCCCCAGAGGCTGGTGAGAGCTGGCATAGGGCCGAGCAGCAGGGGACCTGCGGGCTCTTGGCAAATCAGAGGACAGAGAGGTAGCTCATAGCCCTCTGCTCACCACTGCGATGTCCCCCATATAGCCAGACACCATCCTGGTGGATCTGAGACAGGGAAGAGGTGGGAAGGACCAGCATATGCCTGCAGAAGCTTTCACGGTGGAAAGGAGACTATTTTAAACCAAGGAATCACTCACGGGCAAGCTTAGTCCCTGCTCCTGCACCCTCCACATTTTTCAACCGGCTGAGAGCAAGGTTCACGTAGCACAAGCTGCAAGTCAGATTTGATGTGGTCGCGTGGAATTCCTCGTTGTGGTAAGTCCCAGCATCCTTCAGCCTCTCTGTTTAGTTCCTGAAGATGAGGGTGGCCTGCCCCCACGGGCTCACCTGTCCAGAAGCGTCTAATTAACAAGCCATCTCGGAAACCCATTTTGCATGGAACTAAGAGCTTATCTGGGTCATGGGAGTCCCTCCTTGCTGCTTTTGCTCCAGATGACATAGTTTGTCTTTTGCTATGTAGAGGAAAACTTCACAGCAAAATTAACTGGGGATTTTTAAAGGGTTTAAAAGCAGTCTAAAGAGTGCTTCTAGTTTGCAGAAGGATTATAATTCAAAACGCCCTCTGCAAGTTGGTTGCTTAGAACTCAGAAGAAACATTTCCACTTGGAACTGTTACTTACCAAGGATTAGGTTCCTAGCCAAAGCATAACTCAAAATGCAGCTAAAATAGAGCATATTTTAAATAAACAAAGATTATAAATAGGACAATGCCAAAGATTAAACAAAACAAAGCAAGAAAGAAATTATGTTAAACCACGTTCATTTTGAACATTAGTCATTCAGAAAAAATGTATTTAATTAAAAAGGGATAGAGGTAATGAAAATTTCAGAGGGTTTCTCAGCAAGTTTTAGGATCTACTGGTTCTTCGTAAGTGTGATTTTCACTTGAAAGTCTACAAATTTCCCTTTTCTTGTTTTTGCTGTTTCAAAAGTATCAATCAGATGCATGTCAGGTATGAAAATGGATTTTACATTTCTTTGGGGAGGGGAGATTGGAGAGAACTCCTGTTACTGCCAGGCCTGGATCCTTGCACTTCGATACGTCGGGGAACAAAACAAAGTTTCTGTTTTTGGAATCTTTCTTTCTTTCATTTCTTTTTCTTTTTCTTTTTTTTTTTAAAGAGAGAACAGGACAGTGAGAGAGAGAGAGGGAGGGAGAGAGAGAAAGACAAATCAATTTTATTTAGTTTTCATGTGTGCCATGTTTGTCCAGCGAAGCAACAAGACAACAGCCGTAATTCGTGCAAAAAGAAGTTCTTATTCTTCTATCTCTTTCTTAGTGCAGTTATATAGTTACAAAATTCATCTACTTCCGCATACCCAGAAGTTACATACAGGTTACAATTTACCGGACCACCTCGGCATGTGGCCGGGGGAGACTATTCCGAGCAAGATGCATATCAACCATTAAAGAGCACACACCTGGTTTCAGCGAAGGTCAGATAATCAATCTCTCTTGACAATTAACCTTTCAGCCACCTTCCAGTAACTGACCTGCCTCATGGCACGTACACAGCCTCATGGCCTATATGCTTCCCATACATGTGGCTTTCAGTGTGTATGTGGTGCTGGGTTCGAACTTGCATCCTCACACATGCCAGGCAAGTGCCATAACCTCTGAGCCACTGTGCCAACCCTGAGGATTTTTCTTTCTTTTGGGGGTATTCACACAATAAACTAATAATAAAATATCAGGAAGAAATGAGTGCTTTGAAGAAAAAAATTGAGATGAGAGATAAGAATTCACAGTTCTCTTTAAAGGAGCTTCTCCAAGAAGGAAGTAAGCTGTCTATGGGGAGGAAGGATGCTCTGGGCAGAGGGAAGCATGAGCATCCCCCGGGCACATTCAAGGAGAGCGCAAGGCCAGAGAGGCACAGTGTAGGAGGAGAGGTCGGCGAGGCAGGACTGCCTGGGAGAGGACTCTGGGGCTTATTTTAAGAGGGACTTTCCTACGTGTGGAATTCTAAGTTTTTCCAAGAGAGTTGAGAAAAAAATTGAGCAGAGCAGAGGGAGTTAATGGCAAAAGATGGGTAACAGCGGGAGAAAGTGTTTGCTGCATCCCTGGAAACATCAGCGGATGATAAAGAGGTTGTGAGGCACTGCATTGCCCGGCTGTACGCTGCACTGAACACGCGTAGACTTTTTTTGTAGTTGTCAAACAACTTTTTACTGAGTCTTTGCATTGTATTGGATGCTCTAACTAGTCTAAACATGATCTAAAGGACATGGGGGAGTGTGCAGGTTTTGTGTAAATAAGGTGCTGTCTTAATCAAGGACCTGGGCACCTGCGATTTTGGCATCTGGGGCAGGGGAGGGTGCCGAGGGAGTTAGGTGATTCCAGCATTGACCACTAGGGGGTGCGTTTGGCCCAGGGCAGCTTGGTTGCTTTGCAGAGCAAATCACTCACTTCCTTAGAGTAAGAAGCTGAGCTTCAGTGGGCAACTTGTTACCTGAAGTTATGAAAAACAAGATAGACGGGAGTGAAATTTTACATCATTTGCTTGATCCTTTACTGTCAGGAGGAGGACAATGGTTCTTCCCAGCTTCCCTGTCTTTTCAGAGTCATGAAGAAGGAGTGCAGGCCCTTCCCCACCCCGTGCTCTGGATAAGACCACCCATCCCACAGCAGCCACAGCATCACTGGGAGAACTCCTCACGCCTGCCAAGACTCCCACCCCTCCAGGCCAGACCTTCTCTGACCTTGACCCCATTTGGTGTGAGTTCTCACAGAGCTCCGGGACCACTGGGTCACCCCTCAGCCTGCCACCCCTGCAAAGGTCTCTACAGGGTACAGTGACCCGCCCTGCAGACACATGTCACCCTAGCCAACCACCCTCATTACTGTTCTCTGGAGCACTTACACATCTGCCACTATACGTCACATCAACGCCAACGCAAGTGCCTCTCAGACACTTGTCTGCTGTGTTCACTTCTGCATTCCCAGGACGCAGGACAGTGACAAGCGGTGTTTAACAAATACCTTTGAAATGTTTAGCAATTTTTACTATGAAGGACGGGGGTCCTGTGTGAGAAGCGGGCACAGGGTGGGCAGGAGCGTTTGCTGGCGTTCCGGCTTTCAGTGAGTGTTGCCAGCCTAGTACAAGGTTACCACGGAGATCATAGTCTGATTGCTGAGTGCCTTGGGTTGTTGCGCCTCCCCTTGCTCAGATAAGGAGGGCTTCATGGGGTAGGTTTGTGTCGTCTCATTTATGCCCCAGTAATTAGTCCGGGGAGGTCCCCTGCGATGTTGAAGGTGGCTCAGTTGGTCTGGCTTCCTTCCACAAGGTGCACTGGCTGCTGCCCTCCCACCCTGCCTGAGAGGCTCCTTCAGAGGCCTGGGAATCAGCCAGCCCCAGAAGTGCAGGGCCTCCTCCCCCTTAAGTTGGGCTGTGACCTCTTCAGGGCAGGTCTGGGGCTTGCCAATCCTTGGAGTCCAGGAGGTGTGGAAGGTCTACACTGAGGGTTGGGCTTGGCTGCCCCTGGTCTCGTGAACACGGGCTCCACAGGAGCATTGGTGTGGAGCTGGCCTGCCACTCGGGCCCCTGGCAGGGAGCAAGTGCCTCTGCCTCCTGCCTGGCTAGTGCCCTGCACTTGAGAGTGGTCAGGCAGAACAGCTGGGTGGCTCTCTACGGAGTACTTTTATTTAATGTTTGTTGAGAACCGGCAGGAAGAGCGCTGCCTAAAAGCACACGGGCAGGTCTGTTATTTCCCCCCAGTATCTGTAACTTACAGAAAGAGGCTAGATCACGGTTCCAGGGAAACTCACTCACTCCTTTTCTGATACTAACAGACCTTTCACCTAGCTTCTCTTTTCATGACCAGCAGACGGGTCAGTTTGTGGATGAACAGGACGACAGAGTTGGCTCCCTGGGTGATCTGGTGGTGTGACAACTGTCCCCTGGGGGTGATTTAAGCACTGCTGCCTGGGTTGTGGACACTGCTCTTCTCCCATGAACTTGACTGACCATTTCATGGCCCATTTGCATTCCCGTCAAGCCAGGTAGCCAAAAGGCGAGTCAATCTTGCTGTGGCTTGGTAGTTGCAACAGCACACACTAGGAGAGGGGAGGGTGAGTGAGTGGGCAGGAGAGTGTTTTGAGATCACAGATGGCACAGGAACCCCCCCTCCCCCACTGATGTAGCCGAAGAGCTGTCACATTAACTGAGGACCAAGCACACGAAGATTGGGACAGGATGCCACTGGGTGGGAGGCATGTAGCTCCTGCCCCTGGGCATGGCCCTTGTCCTCACGGTACAGTCCCTGAAATGGGGTGCATGCACCCCTCCTGCAAGATAATCTACAGTGGTGCAGGAGTAAACTATGAGAATTCTGTTTCTCCTTGATGGTATCTACAATAAGAAAGAAATTGACCTCTAGCCATATTGGTTATATGGATGGACACTGATTTATATATAAAATTTTAAGTGAATATACACATGCTCAAAATGTTTGACTCATGGAGGGACAAAGTTTAAAGACAGTGATTGAAATAAATAATCATTAGTGGCAAATTCTTTTAGGGGTATTCGATGTGGCTCTGAGTTACACAGTGTTTGAGATAAGATCGATGTGTCCATAAGGTGCTCGTTATACCCCCAAAATGGAAAATCACAACTCAGGGCTTCTCAACTCAGACATTTTACCTACAAGTTCATGTCAAGATGAGGTGCAAAGACAGATATTCAGAAGGTCATGAAAGGGAAGACTGGGTTGTGACTTGGGTGTGGACAGTGACAGAGCTTCTGAGAGTCTGTGGGAGGTGCAGCCATGTGGTCCAGCGGGGAGGCTCAGGGTCTCAGGTAGTGCCTGAGGTGTCTCCTGTAGGGGACCTGAGATGTACCTGAGAAGTACCTCCCTGTGAGGTACTTCCCACTGCTGGCTGCACAGGGGCGGGGGGTGCCCTGGCCTCTGCCCTGTCAACCTTTCCTCCCTCTTAGGCTTCAACTGTCAGAAGGTACATCTGCCTGCCCTCTTAGGGGTGTCTCAGAGAAGAGGTGTGGCTTCCTGCAGCATGGGCCCTTTGGGCTGGACTCTGCAGGTCGGCCAAATGCACAGCTTGCCCGTCTGGGGTGAAAGGTTGAAGCTCCATCTTTGGGCAAAACAAACAAGTAAACAACTCACCCATCGTTTCAGGTGTGGCCTCCAGGTGAGAGAGGTACTGTAAGTCCTGGTGGTGACTTGAGGCTGGAGACCCCTCCTTGCCTGCTCTGCACTCCCCGCCAGGGCACAACCAGGCACAGGTCTGGGATGCAGAGGCTCACTTCCCCTGTGTCTCTGGATTGCTCTCCTCTGCTCTTTGGGGGTCCTGGAGCAGAGAGGGAGCACTGGGAAGCAGCTGGATGGGGTTCCCAGAGACAGTCCAGGGAAGGTCAGGACAAGGGGAGGCAGTGGGAGGCAGGACCGAAGGCTCAGGCTGTGGCGAGGCCCAGGCCACCGCTGCACCTGTCACATGCTCACTGATGATTTCATATAGAGAGACCCTGTAAGAGCAAGCCAGCCTGCGCTAGGATCAGGGATTGTGCCTCTTCTCTGTGTTCCACCTGATCCACAAGGTTTCATCTTTACTCGTGTTTAACATTTTTCTCCTCACATCACTGGAGAGACTTTGAAATGCCTTAGAAGCGGCTCTTCTTTCCGCTTCCACCTCTAGCCCAGCTGCATGTGGCTGGTCTCAGACACGTGGCATTTACTGCAACGTCCCTGTCCTTGCAAGGTCCCCAGGATGTCACCACCTGGAAAGGTTTAGAAGCACCACTCTGGCTGAACGCCTCTCCTGCTTTTGTCCTCCTCAGCCTTCTGCTTTGGGGACATTCAGTGCCTCCGTGGTAGGGAGTGCAAGCAATGGAGAGGCGGCCGGGTGCCTTTGTTCAGCAGGGGGTTGTCTGTGCCAGTGTGGCTTTAACTTCCGCTGCCTGATGAGGACTCTGCATTTGGAGCAGACAGTACAGCAGCTGCATCTTGCTGACCTCTTTGGTAAAATCACACGCCACACCCAGACTCCTTTCCCTTACCTGTAGAGGGCTTTGAAAGCCTCTTGTCCCCAGGGCACCATTGAGTGCTTCAGATCAGACTCATGGAACTGGCAGCCACAGTTCCTGCGCTTGTGTGCCCACCGCAAGCGTGGGGTCCTGTGGATCCACACCTCTACCCTTTAATGTGGAGATAACAGTCTCTACCTTGTGGAGCAGTTTTAAGATATGAAAGTCCTAGCGGTAAATAACGGGACTCTGTCATTGTTAGAAAAGAGATGCTCATGCGAGGGTGTCGGAGAATGCAGACAGTGGGAGGCTGAGGTGGCCTGCAAAGGCTCCAATGAGGAAGGAGGCTGTGTGCGTGGCTGTGTCTCCATCTCACACACTGGCCACCTGCTTGCTGAAACCTCAGCAGCAGTTGCTGAGGGCTGAGATGTGCCCAAAACTCCTGCCGCATCCCTCTGGGGCTTCCAGAGGGGCATTAACTTCGTGGACCAGCAGAAGGGGGGCTGCTGGGCCTGGTGCTGACCTTGGGCATAGTAGAGAGGCTGCAGAGGCCTCCAGGGTAGAGGCAGCATGCACCTGCCTGCCCTCCGTGACCTTCTGCAGTGTCTCCCTCTCCTTCCTTTCCGTGGCTGAGCAGGAGTACTGGGAGGCAGTTCTCGTGAAACAGCCTCCCGAGGATGGTTTGGAATGAGGGCACCCTTTCTTCTGCCTCCTCCTGCTTGGTTTTCTTCCTCTTCTCTCCCAAGGGCCAGGGATAAGGGAGAAGTGGAGAGAAAGCAGGGCTGGGAGGGTGGCAGCCTCCGCATGGTCTCTGAGCTATGGCTCTCGCCACCAGGGCCTCAAGACCAGGAGTCTTGGTAGGAAGGGTGCCCCATGGAGAGCCACTTGGGCCAGCTGCAAAGGGTCATGGTGCCTGTTTCTTTGTTGTAGGAACCAAATGGGAGATGACAGATCAGCAAAGGCTCATGGCGTAGGAAAGCAAAGAGGGGGCCACCAGGGTTTCAGTGTGTCCCAGAGTCCTGGCCTCACTCCCTGCTGGCTTCTGCCCCTTGCCCACTCCTGCCAGCCCCCCCAGACCCGATGCCTGGCCACAGCCCTTGCGTGGGGCCCTGCCTTCCTGCCTGAGCCTCCTCTCATCCCCACAATGGGCAGCTGTCTCCTGCCTTGCTCCACCTGTCTTTTCTGTGCTAACAAAGGTTGTTTCTTTTGGTGGCCTTTCTGTGGACCGCAGTGCCCTCAGGCGGAGGGCCTGGGCTGTTTCCTTCTTGTCTTCTTCGGCACATGTTGGACACACCGTTGGCGCTGACACTTGATGAATGCTCAGTGACTGAGCGGGCTGTCTACCTCTTCCACGGCTCCCATGGCCCACCTGATTCACGACGCACTTCCCCAGGACACTCCGTGTGCCAGCTCGCGTGACACTCAGCTGGCTCTGACAGAGGCGTCCCCAGAGCTGGGAGTGGGAAATGATCCATTCTCAGAACAAACACATAATTCGGTCGTGATGGGCCAGTGGACGAGAGCAGGAATGCAGGACTTTGTGCGGAACGGTGGGCGACAACTGCTGGGGGAAGTGAGCACTCCAGCCACTTGCCACGGGTGCCGAGTCCAGAGCCCCAAGCAGGCCAGGCAGAAAGAGGAGCAGCAGACGTGGCCAGGCTGGTGGCTGTCACCACAATGCTCCCCAGTGCCCTGTAACTGGCTGAAGAAAGAGGAACCTCACTCTCAGTTGAGCCTGGGGTCGTGATTTCCTGGAAGGTACACGGAGGCAAATCTACGGGGATCCAGGGGCCATCTATGCATAAAGGGAGATGCGGCATAGGCGGTGGTGGAGCTGGCAGGAGGCCCAGGCATCCTCAGTCTGGGAAAGCAGAGGTTCCTGCTGCAGAGCAGGCGCCCTCACGTGCAGCCTCATGCTCCCTTATGTGGGCTCTGCTCCTCAGCCGGTGCACTTGTGCCTGGATCTCTCTGTGCCCGTCCTAGCGCAGGGGTCACTTCCTGATTGGGCGGTGCTGGGTGAGTTTCATTTTCCTCCAAAGCCACCTAGCTGGGGTTCCTTACCCGCATTGCCTCACCCTTGCCGGGGCTCTAGAAATGTTTTCACTTGTTTGAATTAAATTTGCCTTTTTGGCTAAGGTGCTGGTGATTGGGGACATTCACCAGGTCCAAGAGCAGCTGTGGCTTCCCATCGGGAGAGGGCTGTGGAACAGGAATCCTACTGGGCTGCCACTCACCCCTGGACAGTGTGGCTTGACCCTACTGTCCCACACTGCCCTGAGCTTTCTGCCATGGCTGCTGTCCCCCTGCCTTAGCTGGCTTTTCTCTTTCTTTAGGCTGTTTCCTTTCCCTTTCTTTCCTTCTCTTCATACTTAAAAAAAAAATGACCCTTGTCCGAGCAACAGGAGTCCCCAGGGGCCTGCTTCCCTACTGTGTCCACAGGGAAGTGACCTGTCTTACTGACTTTCACGGGGGAGAAGGCCTGGGACAGAAGCAAATAGAGGACCATACAAACTGGCCTTTAATTCCGGATCCCTTTTAAGACAGACGAGGAACCCCAGGGAATCTGTGCTCTCCTCCTACTCCCGAGGAGGAGCTGGTCCCCACTCCTCTGCTCCCACCCTGTAACCCCACCCTGTCCCCACCCCTACTCCTATATCCCAGACCCATCCCCACCCCCATTCCTATATCCCCACCCCCTCCCCGTGCCCATCCCTACCCTATCCCCACCCCCATTCCTATATCCCCACCCTATCCCCACCCCATC
>PVKS010052168.1:0-10876 GCA_004027875.1 Aplodontia rufa
TTTTTTTTTTTTTTGTTTTTGGTGGTGCTGGGTATTAGACCCAGGGCCTCCTCACACATGCTAGGCAAGTGCTTTGCCAGTGAGCTACACATTCAGCCCCTGTTAAATATTCTTGATTACAAGTTTTTAAATGAAAGAATAGAATATATCCTATTTCTCACTTAAAACCAATGTGTTTACTTACATTGATGCAGTTACAGCATTGCATATGTGTGTGTGTCTCAGGAGAAGGAAGTTCCTTAATGTGCTCCCCTGCCAGGTGTCAGCTAAGAGACCTCGGTAGACTTTCCTCTGGCTCTATGTAGAAAATCATGGCCAGCCCTAAGCCTGCCACTTAACTTCTGTTGGGCATAGATGGGGACAGGCTAAAGTCTCTGTAAAGGGCTCTCTTGAGACAAGGTCTTATTCCTGTCCTCCTGTCTCAGGTCTGTCTCCAGGAAGGCCAGGGTAGGAGGTGATGGCACCACCAGCCTAATGGATGTGTTTTGTATCCTGTCCCCAGAGCCTGGTCACCCCTCGTCCATCCGGGCAACACTCCCCAGCAGTCAGCGAGGCTTCGTGATGCTAGGCCTTAAGGGCCGTAGAAAGTCGGGTGCGATGTCTGCTTTCCAGCTGGGGTGATGTGAAGGGGCTTGGCAGGGGTTGTAGCTAGTGCGCTGATGTGCTCATTGCAAGAGAGGAAGAGGGGCACCAGGTGGAGACAGGGCTGGTTGGTCTGAAGGGGCAGCATGGAGCGCATTCCCTCTCTATGGTTCTAGAACAAGGGCCATGGTTGGATGAGCTAATGCAGGGGCTAGGGTAGTGTGCTGCGCTATGGGGCTCTGCAGCAGGGTGGGAGTGGCCAGGTCCTGCCTCCCTGTTGGGAATGTGTGAGGAGGCTTGGGACATTATGGGCCCTAGGGTTGCTGGAGGTGAGCCCAAGGGACTTTGAGCTGGTGATGGGCCAGTGGTGCTGTGAGCTTGGGATCAGGCCAAGTATAGCTATTTCCTGGCCTGCGCTGACTCTGCTCATTTGTGTCCCTCCTCAGAGCCAACCAGACACCTGCTCAGGCAACTGAACGAGAAAGGTGAGTATGTGAGGGCTGGCTGGCATTTGCAGGTAAGGGGGGAGGGCGAAGGAGATAGTGGATTGTGGAGAATGGGCTAGAGGGATCTCAATCTCTGTTCCTGCCTTGAAGAGGCCCTCATTCCTGTCATCTGTGGAGGGGGGCTTGAGCTCTCTGGCATGTACATTTTATACCTTTTCCTTTATAACAACAGGAGCCAGGTGGCGGGCACGGACTGTGCTCCTAACCTGTCTGTTAGTCATTCCTTTGAAAGTCCAGGAGACTGGGTGAAAGGTCCTAGAGTAGGAGCCCGCAATGAGGCTTCCCTGGGGGCTCTGGCCTCTGTAAAGAGGCTCTTTCTCCTGCTCATGGACCTTTTCCCCTCCCCTGCCCCTCACCCATATGCTACAGACCTGGTGGTGGCATCAGCAGCCAGAGCATCAGGAATGAAGGTAAGGCAGAGGCCAGGGAGGGCGGGCTGGCAGGACCGAGGGTGGGTGGGACGGCCTGGGTCAGCCCACCCCCCGCCACTCTTACTGTCTTCATTCATTCAGCACATACCTATGACCACCTATGATGTGCCAGGCTCTGGTGCAAGGGTCACAGGGATGAATAAGATGGTGCTGCCCTGGGGACCTTTTCAAACCCTCTCTGGAGTGGCCCCCTGAGGGTGGCCTGTCCATCCTGGATCTTCTCATTTTTCCCCTCTCTAAGCAGACAGGCTTCTTCAGGGCCTGTGTTCCCATCTTGATCCCCAGTCTCCCCACCATGGAATGCCCCCTCTTCGCTGGACCCCTGCGGGGACTGAGGCTGGCATGTAGGGTGGCTATGTGAAGCTTCCCTTCCCCTGGTGCCTGTAGGAGGAGGGGAGGTGGCCCACAATGCTGGTCATGAGGGGTCTTGTGCTCTGAACAGCATGCAGGCAGTGCTGGTACCCTGTTGGACTTTGGGCAGCCCCCCCATACACTGGGCCTGCAGCCAGAGGCTGAAGGGGCTGCCCAAGAGGAGCAAGAGGAAGAGGAGGAGGAGGTGGTGAAGGAGGAGGAGGAGCAGGCCTTTCCTGTCTCTCTGGAGGACTTGGAAGGGCATGAAGGCAGCGAGAAGGGGGCCAGGCCGGAGCCCCCAGGCTCGGAGGAGGAGGAGGAGGAGGAGGAGGAGGAGGAGGAGGAGGAGAGTCTGGCAGTGGCGGAGCAGGTAGCTGACTTTGCCAGCTCCCTGCTGGCCGCCCTCCACTGCTGGCACTATCGAGCCAACGCTTTACTTTTCTCCCGGGGTGCTATGGTGAGGTGTCTCTTTGATCTCCCCTCCTCCTTGCATGTTTGCTGGCTCATGCATGCCCACTTGAGATTCCCCCCCCCCCCTGCCCTGTTCCTTCCTTCCTATCAGCACTCAACCTCCTCACTCATTGTCATGCCCTGGTGAGCCCCTGGCATGTGCTGTTCCAGGCCTGGGCACTAATCCACTGAGTAGGATTAAGGGGTGGGGGGAGTGGGGAAGGAGAAGCCAGCACACAACGGGCTGGAAGGTCAAGGCCACTTGGCCTGGAAGGAAAAGCAACTTGGCTTTTTCCAGAGCTGCGTACCTGACAAGGCTTTCTGCGGCCCCAGGCCTGTGGTTTGGGTGCTCTGGCATGTCTCGGTCCAGGGCCAGCTCAGGGCAGCCCAGCCTCCTTGGGGTATGGGAGATGCCGCTTATGTTGGGATGAAGAAGGGACCAGCTCCTTCTGCTGGAATTGATGATGGACTTCATCTTGCTTCAGGGGAAGGAACACAGGGAGTCTAAGAATCCCAAGAGCTGCAGAAGGCCCAGCAACCGGTCTCCAACCAGTGCTGAGAAGCATAGAAGCTTCGAGTCCATCTCTTCCCTGCCAGAGGTGAGTGGCCAGTAAGTGGGATAGAGATAACGTGGGGTGTCTGGAGCCCCAATCTCCAGGTCTGCAGGCAGATCTTTCAGGCATGGACTGTCCCACTGAGCCCTTGGGAAAAGGACTTCTCTACCCTCTCAGGACTCTTGCCCTTTCAGGAGACCTGTCCAGTATAGGGGGGCATGGTTTGGCATACAGATAGCCCCTTTCTATAAATTTTTAAAAAGATAACCCCTCCTTGGGACAGACACAGGCCATGCCAAGGGGCACAGCTAATGGAAATGAACCAGGACTTCATGTCTTCTCAGCTAGGTCACCTTGTACAGAGCACAAAGCCCAGCTCCTGCCAGCATGCCAGACATTTAAATCACTCCTGCGGCCACCTGGGCAAAGGAGTAGGGTATTGATCTCTGCTGGGCACCTCCTGCATCTATGATATTGTCTCTTCCATCTTTCCCCACAGCTGCTCTAGAACAGACCTGAGAGGTTGAGTGGTGGACTGCACCCTGGGAAGTGTCTGAGGGGCAGACTGAGAAGAGATCTGGATCTCTGGCTCAGAGGCCCATTTTCCTCTTCCACCTCATTCTGACTGTGGGTTTATGGAGCTGACTTTTGCTTTCCCACAATTACAGGGAAAAGGTCATGAGCTAAAGCTAGACCCCAGGTTGGACCTCCCAGCCAGGAGAAGACTGAAAAGCTGGATGACACTGGATAGGAATAGAGCATGAATGTCCTTGTCTGTTCAGGCTGCTATACCTTAGACTGGGTGCTTATAAGCAACAGAAATTGCCTGGCACAGTGGTGCATGCCTGTAATCTTAAATGACTGAGGCTAAGGCAAGAAGTCACTTGCAAGTTTCAGGACAGCCTCAGCAATTTAGCAAGACCCTGTCTCAAAAATATAAAAAGGGCTGGGGTTTAACTCAGTGGTAGAGCACCTCTGGGTCCAATCCCCAGTGCTACAAAGAAAAATAAATAAATAAACAACAGAAATTTATTATTTATAGTCCTGCAGGCTGGGGGTTCAAGATCAAGGGACCAACAGACTCTAGCTACTGAGGGACCACACGCTGCATCACAGATGTCACCTTGCTGTGGCTTCACATGGTGGAAGGGGCAAGCAAGCTCCCTCAAACTGCTTTTTTCTTTTTCTTTTTTTTTTTTTTTTTTTTGAGAGAGAGAGAATTAATTTCATTTATTTAGGTTTTTTCAGTGCCTTCCGTTGCTCTGACACTTGGTTGTATACATGGTGCATGCGTCCTTGTGCATGCCAGGCAAGTGCTGTAACCATCAAGCTACCTCTCCAGCCTTCAAGCCTCTTTTCTAAGGGCACTAATCTGTTTCACAAAGGAGAGCCTTTATGACTTAATTACTTCCCAAAGGTACCACCTCTTAATGTTGTTTCACTGGGTGTTAGGTTCTAACACATGGATTTTGGGGTGATGCCATCATTCAGAGCATTAGAAGTGGTACTGTCCAATAATAATAGAGTATGAACTATAAATGTAATTTAAATTTTCTAGGAGCCGTGTTTAAAAGTTAAAAAGCAACAGGTGAAATTAATTTTAGCAGTATATTTTTATTTAACCCAATAGATTCAGAATATTATTATTTTAATGTGTAATCGGTATAAAAGGTATTGACGCATTTTACCCTTTTTTTTAATACGAAGCCTTTGAAATCTGTTCTCAGTTTGGACTACTTCAGGTATGCAGAAAGCCAGATGTGTCTGACTGGCGTTGGGCAGTTTCGGTCTAAATCTTGGGTTCTGCTCTGCAGATTCTGGACTATATCAGATCTGATTACTCAGAATTTAGTTTTTGCTCTTATTTCTGAAAGACTGCTTGGAAAGCTGCCTCAAACTGACAGTTTTGTGGATCAAATTATCTTTGAGGTCGTCAAGAGGGAATTCTCAAATTTGCTACCTTCCTCGCACATTATCAGATGTATGCAGTTGTGCCAGGCCCACTGGTGCTGAGCCTGGCTGGTAGGAGCCAAATTTCCTGTCCTCACCTTCTAACAGGGTTCTAGCATGTGGCTGTGTCACCCCCTTTACCATGGCCCACCGAGGCCCTGGTCCCTCAGGGAAGTTGGAATGTGCTCTCATGTAGTGCAGGCCTGGATCTGGATCCTCTAGGACTTGTGTGGGAGCCTTCCCTTCAGACAGGAGATTCATTCCTAGGGCCGTGGCTCAGTGAGAGCCAGCCCCTGGGAGCTTGGGGCAGTGCCCGGCACAGTGTCATTTCCACCTTGTGCCTGCAGGTCACAGCCAGGCTGCCACTGAAGGTGTCCCTGCTCTTCCCATGTTTTCCTTGGGTGAGCCCAGCACCCTGGCCCCAGGATAATTAAAGGATACCATCATTTCCCTTTCGCTGAGCACCTATCACCCTACTTTTGAGTCACATTCATCCTGATTGCCTCCAGTCCCACATTGCACGTCCTCTCCCTGGGCTCTGAGCAGGCTATGCTGTCCCCTCATCCTCTATCTCATGAAGGAGGCTTTTTACTCATGTGCACCCTCTGTGCTGCTTCTCAGGTTGAGCCAGACCCTGAGCCTGGGACCGAGCAGGAGGTCTTTGCTGCTCTGGAAGGTCCCAGCACTGAGGACATGCCTTCAGATACGGAGTCCCCAGAGGCCCTGGAAACACCTCCTGATGCCCATCAGGGGCTGCTGGAGATGGACCACCAAGGTGACATGATGGACTTGGTGGTGGCCGACAGCACCGAGGACCTTAAGGCCCTGAGCAGCGAAGAAGAGGAGGAAATGGGGACAGCCCAGGAGCCAGAGAGTCTCCTGCCACCCTCTGTGCTAGACCAGGCCAGTGTCATTGCTGAGCGTTTTGTCAGCAGCTTCTCTCGGCGGAGCAGCCTAGCACTGGAGGATGGCAAGTCGAGTGGCTTTGGGACACCACGGCTGGTCAGCCGGAGCAGCAGTGTGCTCAGCCTAGAGGGCAGTGAGAAGGGCCTGTCCCGTTGGGGCAGCACCATGGACTCCCTCAGCTCCCAGCCCACCCCAGAAGTGGACAATAGCACAGGAGTGGACACAGAGAGTGGCCCTTCTGTCAATGGGACAGAACCCCCAAATGCAGGTTGTCTCAGGGAGCTTGACAGATCTTCTTGCAAGAAGAAGGAATCAGCGCTGTCTACCCGAGACAGACTATTGCTGGACAAAATTAAGACCTACTATGAAAACGCAGAGCACCATGACGCGGGCTTCAGCGTCAGGCGCCGGGAGAGTCTTTCCTACATCCCCAAAGGACTGGTGAGAAACTCCGTCTCCAGGTTCAACAACCTTCCCAGGGCAGACCCAGAGCCCCCAGCTCCCATAGGGTACAAGAAACAGGGGGGCTCCCGGCCAGCCTCGTGGGCCCTGTTTGATCTCCCAGGACCCAACCAGGTGGGAACAGGGGACCCAGCTCCTATCACAGATGCTGAATTCCGCCCATCTTCTGAAATCGTGAAGATGTGGGAGAGAATGGAATCTGCCGAGGGGAGTCCCCGGCCAGGCCAAGGCCGTGGCCAGGCCAATGGCTTTGACCTGCAGGAGCCGCTCTTCATTTTGGAGGAGCACGAGCTGGGGGCCATCACAGAGGAGTTGGCTGCTGCCTCACCGGAAAGCGCCTCCCCCACCGAGCGGCCCAGCCCAGCCCACCTGGCCAGGGAGCTGAAAGAACTGGTGAAGGAACTGAGCGACGGCACCCAGGGGGAGCTGGTCACCCCGCTGCACCCCCGCATCATGCAGCTCTCTCACGTGATGGACAGCCACATGAGTGAGCGCGTCAAGAACAAGGTCTACCAGCTGGCCCGCCAGTACAGCCTCCGCATCAAGAACATCAAGTCGGTGACGCCCAGGCCACCGCTGCAGTGGGAGAGGGCAGCTCCTGAGAGGGACCAGAAGAGCCCCACCATTCCCGGCCTGCAGGAGGAGGCTGGAGACCTGTCAGGTGACAAAGGTAAGGTGCGGGTGATGGTCTGGGGTGGAAAAGTTGACGGGGAGCCTGGGGGAAGTGACTTCTAAAGAGACCATGCCAAAGAGAGGGGTGGACCAATCCCCACTGGTGTGGGGCGAGTCCTGGCATCTGGTCTAGACTCTGAGGCCAAGCCTGCACCTCTGGTCGAGCCCTTCCCATGGGGAGAGGGAAGAGCAGGATCAGGAGCCCCTTCCTTACCAGGACGAGGGCAGAACTCTCATCACTTCCCTTGACCCCTGACCCCTTTCCCCCCACTGCCTTTCCTTCATTCTTCTGGGCACCCTTTGATAAAAGGGCAGTAATGGTTAGTGGGGTTTTTCTTCCATCGTACCAGGAACCAACCTCATCTGGAGAGAGAGAGAGAGAGAGAGAGAGGGTGGCCGGAGCCTGCCCTTCCCGGCTGCTCCTCCTCTCACAGCTGTTCACGCAGCCCGCTTTCTCCTCACAGGCACGGGAAAGCCCTTGCTATCTGTCCTCAGCTGTGAGCAGCTGGTGGCCCAAGAGCACAGCCCCACCAAGCCCTCCTCTGCTGGGGAGACATCGCCTCGCCGTTTCTCCTTCAGCCCTTCTGCTGCCAGTCCGAGAACCACCTCGCCTGGGGGCCGACCCTGCACCCGGAGCCCCCTCAGCCCCTTCGACACGGAGACTTTCAACTGGCCCGATGTCCGTGAGCTCTGTTCCAAGTATGCCTCTCATGATGAGGCTGTCCAGGCTGGGGCAAGACAGCCTCCTCGTGGGCCACCAGTCAACCGGAGCCACTCTGTGCCTGAAAACATGGTGGAGCCCCCTCTGCTGGGCAGGGTGGGCCGCTGCCGCAGCCTGAGCACCAAGAGGAGCCAGAGAGGTGTCCAGCCCTCTCCTTCAGGATCGCCGCCTCAGAGACAGCTGAATGGAGGCGAAGCCCTGTATGTCACCGCAGACCTCACCCTGGAGAACAACCAGCGGGTGATTGTCATGGAGAAGGGACCCCTTCCCAGCCCCACTGCAGGGCCCCACGAAGAGGGCAATGGGCAGGGCCCAAGCTCACCAGTGGCCATGATGGGGCAAGGCCAACATTTCCAGGAGTCTGCAGAGTATCGGCCAAAGGAAGAAGGTCCCAGGGACCCAACAGACCCAAGCAAGCAGAGTAGAGTGAGAAACCTGAGGGAGAAATTCCAGGCCTTGAACTCTGTGGGTTGACTCTGACTTCTCTGGGGGGCAGGAGCTATGTTGAGTGTGGGGAAGAACCTGCCATACTTCCCCCAAGTCTGGGCTCACATGAGCCCCTGCCCAGAGCCCTTGTGAAGGCCACCCTGCTGTCCAACATGAGCGCTCCAGCATGAGTGTGTGGCCTCACCCACAGCATGTGCTGTGTGCTGGTGCTCTCCTGGGGCTCCAGACAACTCTCCTCAGGCCCAGATGAGCTGTTCTTCCCACTTCCCTTGTAAATAGTTCTCTGGTAAGAAACCAAATATTTAAGCTCACCTCTGCCCAGGGAGAGCAAGTGCTGCTGGGCCCTCAGCATTGGCTGGCTATGGCCAGGCTGAGGAGCCCCAGCAGGTGCCTGGGCAGGCTTTGCTTTTTAACTGTGCCTCTTCTTAGGATCCAGGCAGGAATGAGGCCAATAATTTATTGCTTTCCATCCTGTGGTGTGTGTGTGCGCGAGCGAGTATGCATCCTGTTGTTTTCCCCCTCCTGTGAAGAATGTAACCCAATTAGGTACCTTTGAGGGTTGTCTTGCTGTCCCTGTGGTTGTCGCTAATGTATACACATTTCACTCTTTACCAATGGTGCAATAACCACTGCTCACCAACCGACCTGTGTGTGTGTGGCCTCCTTACTGGGCTGACGGGGGCAGGGCGAGTTGATCATGTCAGGGGATATCTTAGGGGAGGCAGGGACACGGCGGTGTTCCCTCCACACTCATTATCATTCAGGCGCCAGGGTACACGTGGGCCAAGCAGGAACAACAGGATGCACTGGAAGGAGCTTGTTCTCTGCTACTCCTGCTTCTGTCTTCCCCATGGCCTGGCATCCTGTCTGGGACAGAGGGCCTCACACTGCCATTCTTAGCTGTTTTCCTCGAGGGCCTAAGTTGTGTTAAAAAGAGAGGGAGGAATGGATGGAGGCAAGTGGGACATGTTCTAATTAGAAGTCACCAAGTGTACTGGACAGGTGCCTTCACTCATCTTTACCTCTCCAGTCCAAGGAGACCTCCCAGAAGGCAAGGATTCTGTTTGGGTCCTGGAAATGTCCTCATTGTTGAGTGAAGAGTACACGTGTATTTTGCTGTATTTTGCTGGGATGGATCCTCTATTTTCATCACATTATTGAAAACTTCTTGATTCAAAAGGGTGGGAATATCTCCCTATTTCTGTCTTTACACCAGTATGTTCTGGCTGGAGTTGGAGAAGAAGGGCTGCAGGGCCCAGGTGGTAGAGTGACCCAACAGGTGTTCCCATAGGCCTGCAGAGTCAGGGCTCTTAAGTCTTCTGACCTAGGAGGTTGCACTCAACCTAAACATGGGGCTGCCGAATCTCATGAGGTTAAGAGAAGATCAGAGTGAGTGGCGGTCTCCTGTGCAGAAGCAGGATAGGACAGTTAGCCTGAGTTCTCCCAGCTGCCCCGAGTCTTCTGTGGTCATGTTCACAGTCACTGAGAAGAAAACTGGCTCCTTTCAGGCCAGTCCTGTGATACAGCACTGTAGCCACAAGTATAGTGGACAGGTGACAGATTTTCATCCTAACTAACTGGGGCACCCCAACTTGCCTTTTCCTCATATGAAGAAGTTGGATGATCTCCTGCTTCTCAGACTTCCTGACTGGACTCTTCCAGATGTGGGCCAAGGCACTAGTAGCTAGACCCCTCCCCAGATGATCCTTGCACCCCATCTAGGTTGCCTGGGAACCTTGGGCCAGGTCAGAGGGTTTTATCAGCTGCCCTCAGAATCACCTGGGAGCTTTTTTTTATTGTTATGCCAATGTTAAATTTTTATTTCCGATCATTGTTTCATAGTTATGTAAATTCTCTTTTAAATTTTTTTTGTTCCACATAGTCTTACATATTGGAGGGAATTATTGCTACATATTTATGCACACATGGATATTGACATAGTGAGATAGTAAGTTAAGGCTGATTCTAGACCAGGATCCACCCCTCTTCTTCCATTCCCCAAGCTCATGCCTCCTCTGCAATCCCACCATACTACAGTTTGAAATGAACATATACATGTATAATAATTATTGACATTTCTAACCTGGGAGCCTTTTGAAACCTGGCTGTGCCTATGTTCCATCCACCCAGACCAAATGATATTATCCCTCTGTAGATGGATCCTAGGAACAGAGGTAGCGGACTCTGATGTCCAGTGACACCCAGACCGATCTGTGCTTAGAAAAGATTTTGCCCTGCAGTAATCCTTCTAGTTGAATAAAACTTGACTCAGGGTCTCAGGTGGGACCCAGGGCCTGGTGCCAGCAGAGTCATACCATAAGACTTCCAGGCACAAGTCAGAGCCTGGCTGTCCCTTTGTCTCCATGGTGCTAGCCCTCTGAGTCCCAGTACAAAGAGAAATGAGTTGATTCAAATAAGAAACAGACAAATGTGGAGCATTATTGATTTATTAGAAAAACTAGTAAATGGGTTTCCTCTGGTTGGTGGAAGCACATTTGAGCAGGTGGAGGACAAGACCCAGCAGGCCCCAGGGCCAGCCCCAGACAGCATAGTCTGTACCCAACAGGTTACATTCCTCTGCAGCCACCTCCTCCCTTGCATCCTCCCTGAGCTTGCTTGTCCAAGGGAACCAAGCCATGTGACCAGCTGGTCTCCTCTTCTGGATCTCCGCCCCTTCCCACTGGGGGAGGAAGGAGATCCAGGACCAGTCTAGGGGACCTGATTGCCCTCCCACAGGCAGAAAGGAGGAGGGAAATAGAGGGAAAACCAAGCCCAACACTGGCCTCCCATTATGGTGCTGGTCAAAGCAAGGAGTTGGGGGAGCCCCAGGGCCCTCCACTCCCC
>PVKS010052169.1:0-10869 GCA_004027875.1 Aplodontia rufa
TGATTCTCTCTCTCTCTCTTTCTCTCTCTCTCTCTCTCTCCCTCTTTAAAAAAATAAAAATTATCATTCTGGATTCTACTCCTATTACTCTGGCATCTACCTGAAGATCCAGCAGAACTAGTTTACCTACTTGCCACATCTATGCATTTGTTCACATTCTTCTGTGATCTACTGCTCTCTAACAAAATATGACTCCTTCTTCACACAGTAACTTTGCTTTTCTGGATGTCCCCATAACCAAGTAATATATTCCTTCAATTACCATTTTTTTCTTTTTAAAGAGAGAGAGGGGCAGTGAGAGAGAGAAAGAAAGAATCAATTTTATTTAGTTTTTCATATGGCTTTTGTTGCTCTGATACTCCATGTGCGTGATACTGGGGTTTAAACCCACATCCTAGCACATGCCAGGAAAGCACTCTAACCGCTGAGTCACCGCTCCTGCCCCTCATTTACCATTTTTAATTCATCTTTCTCTTTCTTAATCTGCCAGATTTTTGTTGAGTGTATTCATCAATTTTACTGACTTCTTAGGATTTAAAAACTCCTTGAGGACAAAGATCACATCTTATTTTTTTCTTACCCATATGCCCAATCAAAGGTCTTATACACAGTTGAAATTTTCATAAATGTCTGTTAAAATATATTTCAATACAGGGTGATAAACTTAGGTGTGCTTTAATTCACATACTGTATTCATATATGTCAAATAGAAGGTGTGGGCAAACCTTTTTATTATAATTGGGCATGCCTGCTCCATAGTAGACATTATACATGAAACATCATTTCTGGTTAGGTGACAAATCCAAATGCAGCCTGCTCTGCACACCATTGTATCTGGAGTTTGGAACCTTCCTGATACTCTCTGTCATTGGATAGCTAATTCATCAAAGAACCATAGCATCCTTACACTTAATCAGGAGGGGAAAACGTAACAACAATGAGGATTTTTTTTTAGGTACTGGGGTTTAAATCCATGGGTGCTCTACCACTAAACCACATGCCCATCATTTTTTATTTTATTTTATTATTATTTTTTAAATTTTGAGACAGGGTCTCTCTAAATCACAGAGGCTGGCCTGGAAATTATGATCCTCCTGCCTCAGCCTCCTGAGTTGCTGGGATTATAGGCATGCTCTGGGTCAAGAAAGTAGGATTAAGGAACTGAAGAATATACTTCCTTAATGGTGTCCTAGAAAGGGAACCTTGAAAAGCTGAAGGCATAATATGGAAATCTCAGCAATTCTTGGTTCTCATTTTCAGGGCACCGATTGCCTGCAAGTTCATCTACAACTTTCTCCATTGTGAATTACTAAGTATATTGAGAACCCTGCTTTACTGGTAACTACATTGCATTTGTATCTTCATCTTAATTATGTTCAATTGTTGTAGAGAAATGAGAGGGGGGGATCCTGGGTTAAAATTGGCCTTAACTTACTTTGTCAATATCCATGTATGTATAAATATGTAATGATTCCCTGCAATGTATAGGACTATGTTGAAAAATAAATTAAAAAATCAAGAAAACAAAAATAAAAATTACATTAAAGAAAAATGAGAGGAGTTGCTTCAGTCAATAGCACAATTTAGCTGTTATTGTTATCATTATAACAATGATTTTGTGTATTGA
The DNA here is from genome assembly GCA_004027875.1 of Aplodontia rufa. Lineage (NCBI taxonomy): Eukaryota > Metazoa > Chordata > Mammalia > Rodentia > Aplodontiidae > Aplodontia > Aplodontia rufa. The sequence continues at coordinate 1,628 of PVKS010052169.1, forward strand.
GAGCACTCAGTAGAGAGATTCTGAGAATTCTATTAATAATGTGACAAAAATTCAAAGCCTTGTTTTTAGAATTCAAATTAATCTTGAATTCATACATGTTGAATACATGATCCATTTCATAATACCACATTTCACAAATATACATCTATGCTCAGTGATAGAAACAGACATAGATTGTATGGAAAATATTCTAGATTCAAAAGGTTTAATTATGTTCTCCATTTTTACATATGCATTATTTATTTATTTATTCAAATGGTACAGTTTTTTGTGAACTTATGGCAGTGCTAACTCTATAAAGACAGCAAGAAATGACATATTTAAATTTTTATCATTCAGATGTATATCTGGAATGAATGCAATTTCCCACAATCTGATGCTATTATTTTTTTAATTAATTTGAAATATCGATATGACAAAATTTCTAATTATGAATATCAGATATTCTGTATCAGATATTCTGTATAAACAAACTCATTTTCAACCCCAATAATATTTTACAGTCAACTAAAATTTTTTCTAGGTTATCTGACACAGCAAAGTTAATGAATTTCAAGTAACAAACTTAACTGACTGAAATCAGCACCTTGCACTATAGTATTAAAATAGCAAAACTATAAAAAATAAAGGATGCACTTTAATTTTTAAAAACCAAACAGAAAAATGATACATTTTTCCTTTAGAATCAAATCTAAAAGTGAATATTTTATCTTTCCTTTTGCAAACTATTCCCTGAAAATATTTGAAATGATTCTAAGTGTCTGGGTCTATTTTTAGATCAATTTAAAACTTACATCTGCATAGTGTTTCAACTGAAGTAGTTGTAGGTAATGGGTAGGCTTATTTGCACCATGTGTTCTTAAAAATAATCTAAAATACTTGCTGATTTGAAGCAAGAGTGGTAGGTATATTTAAATCTGTGTCTAATACAAAAATCACTTTCTGCCAGTGACTTGACTTTTACCTTTATTCAACCACATCTTGTTTTTCAAGCTTGTAAGAAACAAGAAATTGAATGTTTAATTTTTCACTTTCTCTGTTGTAAATTACAAGTGTGTGGGATTAAATGATCCAAATGGGGAAGAAAAATAAAAAGCTTAGTTGAGGTACTTGAGGAATTCAGCAAGCAGATTTTCAGTAGTGAACATGTTTGCTTATTACATTCACTCCCAAATTAACTACTAGATATAGTCATCTAAAAATTACATAAGATCATTAATAAACACGTATTTATTGAGTATGTACTGAGTATAACACACTGTACTAGGCACAGTCTATGATACTGTTTTTTTATTTTTTTAAACATAAAGATTCAATTTTTTATCTGGTTTTTGTTTTTCCTTTATTTATTTGTGCATATGGTGCTGTGGATGAAACCTGTGACCTCATGCATGCCATGCAGGCACTCTACCTCTGAGTCACCTCTCTGGCCTTATGAGACTGTCCTTAAAGAAATAGGAGCACAACTGAGATTGCCTCAGACCATCTGTGTATAATCGTTCCTTCAATGCTGACATTAGATTATAGATTTGGAAATCCTACCATGCTTTTATATTTCTATCAACTTATGCTTTTGACTCATGTACTTTTAATCTATATCTGAAGTATTAAAGACATAGTGTTACTAATAGGGACTGTACTATATAGTGCTGTTTTTAGTAACTTTTCTAATTATTAATTGAAATACTGTTAAACCAATTTTCAAAAGATTGAAGAGATACTTCAGAAAAGATTATATATGAATGGGCTTGGGTCATATACCTCAGTGTAAAAGTATTTACTGAGCATGAGTAAAGCCTTGGGTTCTAGCCCCACAACCAGACATACTCAAATATATATATACATACATATATATATATATATGTATATATATATACATATATATATATATATATATATATATATACATATATATAGCCAATATTACTACATACCTACCTACTGAAATGGTTAAATTTTAGAGAGACCATGGCAAGTGTTGACAATTATGGGGAGCAAATAAACTTTCATAAACTCCTGGAAGTTTTGTAAAACCATACAACCACTTTTGAATTTATTTTGGTAATATAATATGAATTTAAAATACACTACTTACAACTATTTCTCTCTTAGGTTTTTATCCAAGGGAAAGAAAGATATTTGTCCACAAAATATTAATATGTGAATGTTTGTACCAGTCTTATGCATAATAGAAAACAATTGGAAATAGCCCAATTGTCCTTCAATGTGTCAATTGTTAAACAAATAGTAACACATCTATACATGTAATAGAATGTCAGCAAGGGAAAATAAAGAACTACTAATATAAACAATAGCATTCGTAGATCTCAAAGCATTTTAGTGAACAAAAGTAATCAGTTAAGAATGAGAATATAAGGATGGAACCACCTTATAACCCAGCTATCCCACTCCTGGGAATTTTCCCAAAAGACTTAGAATCAGCGTATTATAGCAATGTGGCTTCATCAATGTTTATAGCAGCTCAATTTACTATAGCTAGATTATGGAACCAACTCAGATGCCCCTCACTTGACGAGTGGATACAAAAGCTTTGGTACATATATACTATGGAATACTACTCGGCCATTAGAGAGGACGATATTATGTCTTTTGAAATCAAATGGATGGAGATTGACAGAATCATGCTTAGTGAAGTCTCCCAAGCCCAGAGACTCAAGGGCCAAATGGTATCTCTAATCTGTTGATGCTAGAATTTATGAGGAAGCAGTAGGGCAGACGGCTAACCTAACAAAACCTCAAATTGAATGACTTTCAGAGTAATAGGGGGATAGCTCTCTAGGATACTTGGAGGTGTAGGGAGGGGGATGGGGAGAGGGGGAGGGTATATGAAAAACTCATTAGGAGTCTGGAGAATGGGAAGATGGGGGAACCATCCCAGAAGCCAATGTCATTCCTCCACGAGCTACCCATTTAACACATGAGTTCTTCTGGGGGAAACTGCAACAGGTGAAACCCAAGGTGGTTTATCTATGCTTTGGCATGACCCCTGGATAACAAAGTTTATATACATTGATTGCTACTATTTTGATAATGCTTCCCCCTCAAATGTATCTCTATATACTTCCAATAAAAAAGAAAAAAAAGTAAATAAAAAAGTTTTGAAGTGAAAAAAAAGAATGAGAATATAGATTATGACTCCATTGCTAGAAAACTAAATATGGAATCTAATAAAAAACTATTTTAGCAATATATGACACCTAATGATAATTTTTACTGAAATATGAAGTACTGTTTTCTGAGGACAGGTAATTAATGTAGGGATGGGAATTGATGCAAAGCAACATAAAGGAGTAGTTTGGATAATACAAATATTGCGAAATGATTTTGAATGTTAGTCACATGGTATGCATGATTCAAAACTTCATGATGTGTACATGTAACCTATGTTTATCTTGTTACATATAAATAATATCTTTATAAAGTTGATGTTTTTGGTGGTGAGGATCCAATCCAAGGTATTGTACTTGATAGACAAGTGCTGTACCACAAGCTACAGCTCCACCCAACAAAGGTAAATTTAAATTGAAAAAAAAATACACTGTTTTTAAACACATTCATATAATGTTTTAAGTAAATGTAGGCTCTAGATCTATTTGTAGTGATTTCAAGCCCCTAAGTCAAAGATTTATAAGATGATTGCAGAACATACATTGCCACTTGATGTTCCTTTTCTTAATGAAATGCAGTATCATATAATTTAAATTACACCATTCTAATACTGGAATATTTTTGAAAGTAAGGTGTTTATAGCAGTATTTGAAAGATCACTAGTGTAAGATATGGTTACTTACATTATTTGTGTAGAAAAAAGCATGTGGTTAGTTAATTTTTTATTTGGTTTTCGATCTCTATATAAATTTCCTCCAAATTGCTTTCTCACAATGTAACATTCTTAGAAAGAAGCTGGAAATCAGGTTGCATGCATCCATAATTTCTTGTAAAGTAATCATGACATAAGAGGAAAAAATGCCTTCACCATTAAAACTAAGAGTGCGGAAAATACCTGAAGTTAGGTGTGTCATGATGTATTTCCTTTTTAAGCCACAGCTACAAAAACAATGCCACTTGCAAAGGGGAAGAAAGAGGGGAGCTAAAAGGGGAACAGAAAAGGGGAGATATAAATAAAGTATAGTCTATTTTGCACCTCTGAAATACTAAAAATTTATCACACAATCAATAAAAACTGCAAAAATTAATAAAAAAAAAAACAAAGGAGGTCAGTAGAGGAAAGAGACCAGGGAGAGGGAGAAGGGGAGGGAGGGAGGAAGTACTGGGGAGGGTATTTGGCCAAATTATGTTGTTATATTTTGTGAATGTGTGAATATGTAATGAATGACAAATGCCTTCATATGTACAACTATACTGAACCAATAAAATGTGGAAGAAAAAATAAAATTTCTTTGATTAATGTTTTATATACAATGTTGCTGTTTGTATTGTTCAAAATATTTGTCATGCACACAACTCTAACATCCTCTACTGTGAGCTAAATAGTGTTTACCACATTCTCTGAAAACAAAATTGTTCAATATGCACTCACTGATTTTTTTCCTAAAGCAGCAAAATGTCAGACAACTCTCTACATACCCATTAGTATAGGCACATAAATGCATTTGGTTAGGTTTTCCTCTTGACTCATCTTAAAATAGACTGAAAGTGTGAAGAACAAATAAAAAGATGTTCCGTAAAAATTTACATCATTAAATTAAGAGAAAAATAATGTTTGCATAGCACTAGCAATCCAAATAGCCTAAAATTCCATAAAAATGAATTTTCATGAAGTAAAGTTAAATTAATATATTCATTTATTTGGTTGAAGATATCTTTCCAGGGCAATATTACCTAGAGGCTGTTTCTCATTACTTTTTTCCTGAAAGATGCACGTATGAATGTGTAAAGATCTTTGAAGGGTCTAATTTTTTACACTAGTTAGCAGGTAATTAGTTAGGCCTACTACGTTTTCATGGATGGTACCAGAAGAAATGCGACTTTAAAGGTCTGAAAAATTAACTTTACTATTCATGGCAATAGCAATAACCAGAGGGCCACCACAAATACCAGTTCTCTAAGGCTCCTTTCCCAGAGAGTGTTGTTCACAGGCCCAGGTGATACTGCTAAGTGCAATGTCTTACATTACAGAAAAGGAATATCATGAGCTTAGGGTACTTGAATCTTTTATTACAGTCAGTAAGCCTTTCTGACCTTTGCCCTGGAGGGAAACATTATCTTTATTACACTGGACAGTAAACAAAGCTGCTCTATTCACTAAAGGAGAAATTATCTCTATCTTCTGAAGCAATTCATTGTTCAAACATTCTTGAAAATATAGTGTGGGAAAAAGGCAGAAATTGTCTCTCACAAGACATGCAAAAATGTGTCATATCTATGGAAAATTGTTTCATATGAGTGCAAGTCTTTTAATCAATACAAAAGGGAATTGGAAAACCTTAGTTAAAATACATCATTACATACTTATTTCAAAAGGCTTTTTTTTGACATTTTACAATTAAAGCCAATTTTCTTTTATTTAGCTATTTGAAAAATTATCAAAATAGTCCAGAGATTCACTTTTCTGAATAGGAAATTTCTCACTAGCCCATGATCCTCAGACACTCTTGAAATGAAATTTGTGAGGAGAGACATGAAAGCAGACTTTTTCTCTTAACAAGAAAGCATGACCAATGAAAGAACATTGCTCTTCGATTTTATTTTCATTATTCTAGAGGCAATGCCACTGAGTCTTAAGAAACGATAGCTAGGGGTATTGATGACTTTAGAGGCTTACCAGTACTTCTGAGAGTCCAAGTTTATAAACAGTATTAACAGTTCTTAATGATTTTTCACACTGTGACATTTTAGAGTATGTTGAAACACATTGTGAATATTAAACTCATGTCCCAAAGTTATGTTCGTAAGTTGTTACTATCTCTAGACCAGTATGATTGAAAATGCAAATAAATGGTCAATATCCTTTGTCTTCTAGATATTAATGAGAAATAATAAATTTCTTTTGGTTTGTGGTAAAGGCCAATAGCTATCTGCCAATGGTGTATTACCATCAATGATGTACATTATCTACGAATGATGTACCTATTGCTGCTCAATGTTTTGAGCAAAGACATAATTTTATTTTGTTAAATAGTAATTGTATTCATTTAGTATTTTTATTAGTTTTCCTACTTTCCTACTCTCCAGTAGTAACTTCACTGTCTCAATATTTGTTATTTCTGTGTATTATTTACTCTGTTGCTACAGTGAAGACAGATTTGAAAAATACCTTCTTAAAACAGGCATCAAAGTGTAAAGAGGAATAAGTATTATAACTGAGACAAAAATGAAATGTTATGATAATGCAGGAAAAGAAGACTCTGAATTTAACAAACCAAGTTTCATGGAATTAGTGATATTTTTAACTGAACACAAATGCTTAGCAAAGTTTCTGTAGCATCAAACTCTGGGCATAAAGTTATGGATAAAGAGATTATTATGGAGCTAGAGACGTAGCTCAGTAGTAGGCTGCTTGCCTAGCTTGGATGAGGACCCGGGTGTGATCCCCAGCACTACATACACAACTAAGTGAAGAAAAAAACAAATGTCAGAGGAAAAGATGAAATTAACTCTCTCTATTTTTCCCTCTCTCTCATTCTCTCTCTCTCTCTCTTTCTCTTAAAAAATAAAAGAGTTCATTGTGGTCACAACATAAATTACAGGATGCAATCAGGAAAGATGAGGCTGGAAAATCTGTAGGACCAGGACAACTTGAATGCTTTGCTGAGGGGTATGGACATAATCCTTTTATACAGTTGAATAACCCTCACAGAAATAATGCTGAAAGGAGAAGCAATTGGTAATTTGGTAACACTCTGAGTTTATAGAAGCATGAAATATAATCATGGATATGAAAAAAGATAGATATAAAAGACCCTATGAAAGCACAATTTCAGGGTATCAGAATTAATTGAATATGGAATTAAGAAAGGAATGAGTTAAAAAAGTCTGAGATTTATAATGTGAATGATTTTAAAGGTGAAAATCAAAATAATAAGGATTGGAAACACATGATGAAGAACAGGATTAGTGACTCAGACTAGCTTGATATTAGAAATGTCAGGATTAGGATCCTAGTGGGATATTCACAAGGAGACACATGCCAAGCCATATGTTGAAAATGAGTCTGAAGCTTGAAAGAGGCAGCGTGGCCAGAATTGTGCACGCGATAATTGTCAGCCTGTATTTCGTAATTCAAATCATCTGGGGGAAGTGTATAGCACAAAGACAAACGTTACGGAATACTTACTGTCAAAAGTTATGGGCAAGTTTTAAAAGTGATTGAATAAATGTTGGAGAGATAGAAGACAACCAAGGGAACACAATGTTATGAAAAGCAAAGAAGGAGTGCTTCTGAAAGTACATTTTTGAGTTCAAGGGTGTAAGTGAATGCTGTCAAACAACCAATGAGAATTGAGAAGATTTCACAGTTAGGACATGGCCAACTACCTAATTAAAAATGTACTTTCATTTAGAACAGAAACTAGATAATGATAAACAAAAAAATAGCTTGTAAGAAAAAGTAAGATAGCAGTTGTAGATTACACTGTTGAAAAGTTTTACCTGTCAGGAAGGAAATGTGTAATAAGAGTATAGACAGAAAATGACTTAGTTTTTAACCTGTAGTTTACAGAAGTGCTGAGAATCTTTATAATGCTTTTAGCTAAATAGACTACGACATAGCTGGAATATCACAAGTAGCTTTAGATTGAAATATCACCCCAAATGAAAGGACAATGATTCCAACACTAGCTTAATATTTTAATAGGAAACTAGCACTATTTTCCAAAGAACCAGAGCAGAGAACATGAGGTATTTATAGGAACTGATTTAGGAATAGTTTTTTATTGGATTGAATGAATCATCAACACTTAGATAGAAGATTCTGTCCCCTATTATATCTTCCCCTTTCATTTGCAAATATTTCATAAATGTCTAATCTTTTTCTTGTTAATAAGTAGCAAACCAAATAGAGAGTCATATGGCTGAACCAAGATCAAAGAAAGATAGAAACTTGCAATCCACATTTTCTTAGGAAAGAATGATTTCAAATGACCTTAAGAACAATGCTGAAAACTCTTTATCAGGAGGAAATAATAGTAACTACATGCTGTGCTACACTGTATTATTACTGGAATCCTTGCATTTTGGCTATTTGGACCATTTTACAAATAATTTTTTTTTCTTTTTACTGGGTGATTTATTACTAACATTTATCTTCAGTATGGTTTCTTTGTAAAATTCACAAATACCAGTATGACAGATATGAGATAACTATCAAGTCAATGCACAAGATAATAAGCATATTAGAATAATATGTTAATAAAGTCATATTAAAAGATGAATTGAGATTTACAAATAGAAACACTCTACCCTAAACTAGAAAATATAGTCTTGATTTCAGATTCCAAGCAAAGAAAATGTTCATTTTACACAAATTGTCCAAATCTGTAGATTCTACCATATTTCTTATTTTGTTACAATCTATTCATCATCATTATATACTCCATCACAATAATTTTATACACTAACCATTAAGTTGCCTTCTATAACATAAAGATCATCCTTGTTGACTGCCTCCCCCCTCATTTATTCAATCAGTAAGATGGTTAATTATAGCTGATTAATATTAATTCAGTTCAATTGGCTCTCTACGTTGGTGTTTAACACAGCTTCCTGTCTGTCAAATCACTTCATTCCTTAATGTGAATGTTTCCCTATTGTGCTTAAAGTCCAAAGTCCTTATATGACTTACCGTGATTCTGAATATATGCTTGCTGTACTTTGTCAGCCACATCTTCTTTTGATGACTCTGTTTTTCTGGCTCCTTATCCTCCAGTTTTTATCTATAGCCACATTGAACTAATTTGGTTCTTCCATTCTTATTTATTTTCCTTTTATATAAATTTATAGAATGTATAAAATGTACTTCCAATTTTCATCTAAATCCATCTGCAATCCTCCTTCTGAATTCAAGCATTATTTTTCTCTGGAACTTTCCCGTACTCTCTCTCCTCCAGGTCTTTGTTTGATGTCCCTCTACTGGTCACTCTTAATACGCTTGATACCTAGCAGAATTGGAGCTGGATTCTTGTTCCGCAGAGTCAAAGAATGAAGATCTCAGAACACCAAGGCAAGCATAGCAAGCAGGTTTATTTAAAACAGTGAAGCTA
>PVKS010052170.1:0-10868 GCA_004027875.1 Aplodontia rufa
ATTTGCATTTCTCTGATTACTAATGATTTAGAGCACTTTCTCATGTATTCATTGGCTTGATCAATGTCCTCTGGTGAGAAGTCTCTGTTTAGCTCTTTGGCCCATTTATCAATTGGGCTGTTGGTGATTTTGTAGCTGACATTTTTGAGTATTTTATAGATTCTGGATATGAGACCCTTGTCTGAGGAATCATAGTCCGGCTCTTCTTGTCCCCTGATTCCCTCCCTCTACTCTACTGATTTCCCTTCTATTGTTATTGTTATTATTATTTCAATTAGTATGTTATAATTTTATGCATAATTATATGGGATTCATTGTGGTCTATTCATACATGGACATAGCATAATTTCCTTCTCCAGGGCTTTCCCATGCCTTCCCCTCCTCCCTCCTTCTTGATACCCTTCCTCTGCTCTATTGGTTTCCCTTCAATTTTCATGTTTTATTCTTTTCTCTCCTTAGCTTCTGCATATGAGAGAAAACACTGGACCCTTGATTTTCTGTATCTGACTTATTTCCTTTAGCATAATATTCTCCAGCCCCCTCTGTTTACCAGCAGATGACCTAGTTCATTCCTCTAAATAAAACTCCATTGTGGATATATGCCATGTTTTCTTTATCCGTTCATCTGTTGGCAGACACCTAGGCTGCTTCCATAACTTGGGGGCTGTGAATTGTGCTGCTCTAGATCTTCGTATGCAGGTATCACTACAGCATGCTGATTTTAGTTCTTTTGGGCCATATGGTGGTTCCATTCCTAGTTTTGGGAGGAATGCCCTACCACTTTCCAAAGTGGTTGTGCTAATTTGCAATTCCACCAGCAATATATAAGTGTATCATTTCCCCCACATCCTCTCCAGCAGTTATTATTTGTATTCTTGATTCATTCACAATGGAGTGAGATGAAATCTGTGTAGTTTCAATTTTCATTTCCCTGACTGCCAAGGATGTTGAATATTTTTTCATATATTCATTGCTCATTTGTAGTTCTTCATTTGAGGAATACCTATGTAGTTCTTTTTGTTTATTTATTAATTGGGTGGTGTTAGGTTTTTTTATTTCTTTCCATATTCTAGATATTAATCTCCTGTCAGAAGAGCAGCTGGGAAAAAATTTTCTTCCATTCTGTATGCTCTCTCTTCATGATCCAAATTATTCCCTTTGCTGCACAGAAACTTTTTAACTTGATGGAATTCCACTTATTGACAATTGGTTTTATTTCTTGAGTTTTAGGAAGTCAGTGTCTTGCCAATATGTTGGAGCGTTGATTATCTGTTTTCTCGTAGAAGTGGCAGTGTTTCTGTTTGAATTCTTAGGTCTTTGATCCCTTTTGAGTTGGTTTCTGCAGGATGAGAGATAAGGGTCTAGCTTCATTCTTCTACACATGGCTATCCAGTTTTCCCAGCACCGTTTGTTAAAATGGCTGCATTTTCTCCAATGTGTGTTTTGGTACCTTTGTCAAGTATCAGATGACTGTATCTATGTGAATTTTTCTCTTTGTCTTCTACACTGGTCTTCATGTCTGTTTTTATGCCAGTATCACATTGTTTTTGTTCTGTAGCTCTATGGTATAATGAGATCAGGTACTGTGTTGCCATCAGAATCATTTTTATTGCTCAGGATTGCTTTGGCTGTTCTGGGTCTCTTATCTTCCACATGAATTTTTAGGGCTGTTTTTCCTAGTTCTATGAAGAATGTCAATGGTATTTTGGTGGAAAGCACATTGAATATGTAGATTGCTTTTGGTAGTATGGCCTTTTTGACAACATTAATTCTACCTATTCAGGAACATGGGAGGTTTTTCCATCAGAAGTTTTTCAACTTCTTTCTTCAGTGTTTTATACTTTTCATTGTAGAGGTCTTTGGCTGCCTTAGATTAATTCCCAAGTTGTTTTTGTTTGTTTGTTTGTTTGTTTGTTTTTTGAGGCTACTATGAATGGAATCTTTTTCTTGATTTCTTTCTCAGAAGATTCATTATTTGAGTATAGGAAAGCTATTGATTTTTGTATGTTGATCTTGTATCCTGCTGCTTCATTGAATTTGTTTATCAGCTCTAGACGTTTTCTGGTGGAGATTTTTGGTGTCTTTTAAGTATAGCTTCATGTTATCAGCAGTTAATTTTAATCCTTCTTTTCCCATTTGTATCCCTTTGATTTCCTCTTATTCCTGATTGCTTTGGGTAGAATTTCCAAAACTTTATTGAACAAGAGTGATGACTCAATATACATTTTTAAAAGATCACTTTACCTGAAGTTTGGTTAATAAATGGAAAAGTGTTAAGAGTGGATGTGGAGGGCTAGAGTTGTGGCTCAATGGTTACAACGCCTGCCTGGCATTCATGAGAACCCGGGTTCGAGTCCCAGCACCACATACACAACAAAGTCAATGAAAGCCACATGAAAAACTGAATAAAATTGATTCTCTCTTTCTCTCTGTCTCTCACTGCCCCTCTCTCTTATATAAAAAAGTGTGGATGTGTGTGGAGACTTTTGCTATAATACTGGGAACAAACTGGTGAGACAGAAATAAAGTGATCTAGGTTTTTGAATAAGTCTTAAGTACTTAGAGATGTTTAGAGGTAATATAATTTAACTTGGTTTGCAAATTCACTCCTTTATTGTTAAGACAGATAAAAAATTGTTTTACTTCTTTTATAATTTTTGCACACTGATATGTTGGACTTTATGTTTGCCCCTGCTCTTCATGGAATTATGCTTCTATGGTCAATTTGGCCTACTTTTAAAGGTATTTAATACAGGCAGTCCTTTAGAGGCACGTGCATTTCACTTGTTATTCTAGGCAATCTTGATTGTGTTCTTGCGCACTTAGTCAACAAGACATGTGCCTGAGCCACTAAGTTAAAAGGTTTGTAAATCAACCCTCATTTGCTTGTGCCTGGTGCTCTGCCAGTGTTCTACATTGTGAAGCACTGTAAGAAGCAAACTTATAAAGTTCATTGATAAACCATTGCGAGCGTGTCGTTACAATTGTTTTTTCTTCCAATAGAATAATTCCCTTCTCATTTGTGGAAAGTAGAAAATCGATCTCATAGAAGGAAGTGGAATAGTTAAGAGACGCTGGGAATAGTGGGAAGGGAGTATGGAAAAAGAGGGTAGAGAAGGGCCCCCCAAAACACAGCTGGATAGGAGGAATTAGTTCTGGTTTCCTATATCATAGTGGGGCAATTTTGTCTAAAACAATCTCTGAGATATTTCAAAACAACTAGAAAAAAAAAAGAGTACAAGAGTTCTCAGCTCAGAAATAATGAATGTATGAGGAGATGGAAGTGCTTATTACTCTGACCTGATCCTTACACATTGCATACATTTGCCAGTTGTTATACTGTACTCCATAAATATGTACACCTCTCAATTAAATGAAATAAAAATTAAAGAGGATCTTGAAAGAAATGTATTACTTATTTTAGTATAATAAATATGTTTCTCCTAAAAACTTGCTGCTGTTATTTTACAGACCCTAAATCACCGCATATTTTTACTGCTGAAGATTTTCATGCCCCTTCTATCAAATGTGCAGAGACTTATGGAAAAATTATAGTAATTATATTATTTTCTACCAGAGAAGTGAGCTTATTGGGTCAGGACTCCAGAATCCCGAGTACTCAGACAGTGGTATGGAAGGATGGCATGGGCTCCACAGGGGCATGTATTTTGGCCTCTGGACTCCTTGTGCTGTGGGTGGAACATGGCTGGAAGAGTTCTTGTTAACCAAAGCAAGTCCTGGAGCAGCCATATTCCAACAGCTAAAAGGAATAAGTGGTTAAGTACTGTGGGGTGGATTGTCTCCGTGTCACACCAGAGAATGCACTGTAAAAATAGGCTATCAGTCACTGAGAAAGCAGTCTTTCCAGGTTCCTATCCAAACCTAGGAAAGCTATGGCAAGAGTTCCCTTGGTGGAAAATAAACAATCCCTGAAAATTGACAAGAAGTAAATAGACTCATAATACATATCTGGAGTATTTTACTTCTTTGTTTATAAACCTGTTATTTGTGTCCACTATCTAGGTACTAGAAAAGTAATGTGGGTATAAGGCCAGACCATATGCCCATTAAGAGGTCATTTGTGTTACAGGTTTGGAACAGAGTTTACAAATCTCATAATAAGACTAAATGGATGTTCTTTAAAAGAGTCAGTTGGTATATTTAATCCAATGAATGTGAATGTTTAGCTTTAGGTTCATAAACCTCAGTGAGAAGGAGAAAAGGCTCCCTTCTGAATGGAAAGGAATGAATATAATGGAATACATTAGGTCTGTGTTCAATCAGTATTCAAAGTGTAAACTAATTTGAGTAGAGTGTCTTAACCTATCCAAGGATTCAGACAAAGCAGGAAAACTAAGGTCCACCTGGATAAGGATTTCTACATAGCCCCAGAAAAGAGCACTGGGGTCAAGAAAGCCAGCCTCCTTAAAATTCTGAGATTAAAGATTCATTTGGGCTTTCTTGTAAAAACTACAAACTATTCTGTGTACATTCAGGGACTTCTACCCCTAGAGATAGTACCAGGTGCTCAACATTCCAAGGATCCCAGATTGGAACCTCTGATCACTCATTGTTTTCCATTCCTAGTGTCACCACCCAAATTCAAAGCCAATTTGCTAACATTCCTCATCTCTGCTATCCTCACCCAGTTTCTTCTGTTGAGTTGAATAGGTCACTACTCAACTTAAAATTTTGAATACTTTTCCCGTTGCTACTGAACAAAGTGCAGACTCCTCAACCTATTATTCAGATCTCTGTGTTCCAACCACTTTTATCTCATCTCCCTATACATCCTATTTTCCTACTTGCTTTATTTCTCAGATATACATAATAGAATTTCTGCACCTCCATGCTTTTATTTGTAAAGTTGTCCCCTTTTGGGGGGCATTAAATGAATTCCTTTTCATATCCACTTATTGAAATTAAGGCTCCACATCAATGACTCTTTAATATCACCCTCACAAGTTTTTACACTTTTCTATATTCCTGTGACACTGAGTTTACTTGTTTCATATAGTATTTAACATGTGACTATTTAAACTGTACTGAGTTCTGTACATGATTTAACTCCTTCTAAGACAGTGAGTGCTCTGAATTCAGGATGTGGCTCATGTATCTCTTTTACTCAGGTTTATCAACTGAATAAAATTTTATCAATACCAATCATGTGCTTAGTACATTGTATAAACTCATTAGCAAATCATATTGGTGTTTTGCTATCTCTGATAGATAAATTAGCAAGACACAGATAATAAATTAGCAAAGACATTAATAATTGTAAATGTGAAATGCTATGAAAGAAATAGACAACTTAGTCAAAAAATAACATGAAGAGAACCTACATAAGATAATCAGAAAAGACCACCCCAGTAATTTATATTGATTGAAAATGCTGGATAAGAGGGAAGCTGCTATAAGGAGAGCCCAGGAAATGTTCCAGATAGAAAGAACAGCCTGTGCAAAAACTCTAACATGATAAAAAAAATATTCTTGGAATGTTCTAGAAACTGAATTAGAACCCAAGTGGTTGAGGCATAGTGAATGATCAAGAATGGTACCAAAATTTGTTGTAGAAATAAGTAGGATCCAAGTGATGTTAAGTCCTCACTGTCCTTGATAAGAATTTGGGATTTTATGCTAAGGATAGGGAGTGCATGAGACACTTGATTCAATTCTATGTAAAAGCTCATGTAGGTTCTTGTTTAAAGAATATACCAAAGATGCAGAACATGACAAAGAAGCAAGAAACCTTGTTAGAAAGCTGAGGTCCCTTGAAGTAGTAGAATGGAGTGGCAACAGGAGAGAAATTGCTGAGTTTTGAGTTAGTTTTTTAAACCAAAATCAACAAGTTCATGATGATGGACTTGAAGGAGCGATGAGAGAAAGAGAAGAATCAGAGTGATTTCCAAGTACTGGATAATTAATTCTGATCATTCAGAAGAGAAATGTATCCAGCAAGTTAATGATTCAGTTTCTGACTTTTTCAGAAGTCATTAGAAGATTCTAGGAAGATTATGGCTTGAAGATGAGTGTGCTGTTGTCCTCTCACTACAAACACATAACCTAAAGGGCCTGAGGTCAGCAGGACCCTGTTGGGATCCTGGATACGAGTATAGCTGTTGACCTCTCCCCTCTAGGTTGGAGAAGAATCAGGAGACTGGAGAAAATCAAGATGCTAAGCAAAACTGTAATCCA
This sequence comes from Aplodontia rufa, assembly GCA_004027875.1. Lineage (NCBI taxonomy): Eukaryota > Metazoa > Chordata > Mammalia > Rodentia > Aplodontiidae > Aplodontia > Aplodontia rufa. The sequence continues at coordinate 6,196 of PVKS010052170.1, forward strand.
TCCCCAAAGCAAGGGCAAGATGATTTCTGAGAAAATCCCCAGGTCCACCCGACCAGGGGGAGAAGCAGAATGTTGTTCAGAGTCCTCCCAACCCGAGAGTCTGGGAGAAGAGGAATGGATGTTAGGTATGCAGGGTCTGCTATGGGGAGAATCTTGCAGTAAACCTCTTCCATTTTGAATTAATAACGTTCTATTATAACCAATGGTTCTTAAAATAGAGAAGCTATATAAGGGAAAGATTGGCAAACTTAGGCATATTTATAATTACAAATATAAAGTCACCTCAGCTAAAATCTACAATATCTCCAATTAAGAGTATCAAACCACTGCTAGAACCACGATGTTACTGATAGAGACACGCTGGAAGTCATGTAGCAACTACCTAATGGGGATGATGTTTAAACTCAGGCACAAACAAACAATTTGTTTACAGTGCAATTTGTTTACAGTGATAACGACTCCTTGGATTTTTCAGTTGTAACTGGTGGTCTTAGAAAGCAACTCACTGGCTCTTCCAGGCTGAGGTGCATCATTCAGAATGTGTTTAATGTGCAATCAATAATTCTCATGGTCTCTTCTACCTCCAACATCCAGTGAGAAGCACCTGATAATGTCTTCAAATAAATGAATGGCATGTGTTTGACACAGGAGTCATGATCCATTTATGATAGATTTATAAAATTTAAAATCTCTTAAACTTGGCTTTTCAATTAGGAACAAAATTTTAGCTACATTCAAAATATTCAAAGGAATTTTTATCAGCAATAAAGATCTTTAAATTCTTTTGTGGCTTGAAACTAATGTGCTTCTTTTCAAAAAATGAGTAATATTAGGTAAAGTAAAATATCAAAGGCTTAACTACCTAAACAGTATGAATAAATGCCCAACTTAGTGGAGAAATACATTTAGTATTTAATGAATTTCTTTTGACGCTAATATTGGAAGTAATCTACCTTAGCTTTTTGAGAGTGCCAAACCTGGGCTGAAATACAAGCAACAATAGAAGCAAAAGCAACTATGGCCTAAAAATGGCAACTGACCACACACTTAAAAGACCATGAAGTAATATATGAAGAGAGAGTGTGCATTAATTTTTACTTACTTAATTTCTTTAAGTGTTTATTTTTTTAAAGTTTTTGGGGGGGCTGGAGTGCTCACCTATTATGGTGCTTGCCTGACATGCACGAGTATGCAGGTTCAAACCCCAGCATCATGTACACAACCAAATGTCCAACCCACATGAAAAACTAAATAAAAATTGATCTTTCTTTCTCTAACTGTCCCTCTCTCTTTAAAAACATAAAGTTTTTATTGGGAAAAAAATTATAGATTCATACAAAGTTGCCTTTCAACAAGCTTTCCCTGGTGTTTACATCTTATGTAACTATTGTACTATATCAAAATTAGGAATTTGACATTGGAACATTGTGTGTTTAGAGTTTTAAGTCTCAAGAGTGTGTCTTAAACCTTAGAAAAACAAGCTGTTGGTTTTTCATAATTAAGGTGCCTTTCCACCTATGATTTTGGCTGAAGTTTTCTCTTTGGGCAGAAATTTTAATGAGATGAAATCTGTTCTTGAATAATATAGACTGACTTCATATTCTTGTTGCCTTACTTAGCACTGCTTAAGATATTTTCAGCAATAGCAAAATTTTATCATCATTTGTCCAACATCCAGAAATTTATCCTATTTTTATAGGTAGAATTTCTGCAAAGAAGAGTATCCAAGAAAGCCATTAAAGCATTTTTTTTAAAAAGCGTGAAAATTAGAAATGTCCTTACTGAAAATTAGTAAGAATGTCCTTAGTGAAATCTGAACAGGTGCTTTGGGAAATTCTATATTCTCTAAATATATAATTCTATTTTCTTTTGACTATTCTTGGATCATGTCTGCTTTAGCACTGTTTTTGTTTGTTTGTTTTTGTTAGGCAGGATCTTGCTAAGTTGCTGAGGTTGGCCTTGAACTTGCAATTCTCCTGCCTAGGCCTCCAGAGCTGCTGGGATTACAGCCATGCACCACCATACCCAGCTTTAGCTTGTTTTGAGCACTTTCTCTGTACACCCTGATCTCAATATTGCGCTTATTTTATGATTATTGTTGGTGTAGAACTCAGGTAGGAGAAAATGCCTGAGTTCCCTCTAACATGCAGAAACAGCACACACCCAAGACTGGCCCCATACTGTGGTGTGGAAGGACATAGTTATAAAAGAGCTCAGACTGGAGCCCTAATTCCAATATCAGTGTTACTTTGCATTGTACTACTTAAATTCTGCTGAGCCTCTATCTCCCATCTTCAAAAATCTAAGCTCTAAATTCAAGGAATTAAAAGATATGCTCTTTTGATTTGGTGTATCTGTGGTTTTCCAATTCTGCCAGGGCATGTAAATATAATCCCATAGCCAGCATTCCTAGGAAATTATCTGCAGGAGCAGTTTCATTTCTTTGAAAGAAAGCATCTGATATACTCAAGGCATCAATGCTAGCCTGGATGAGAGAATTTTTTCATCTCTGTCTGTCTGATCTAGCCACATTCCTGACCTTCACACTCTCCAGCCTAGGCAGTCTTTGCCAGGCTGTGCAAAATAAAATTCCACTCATTTACCAAAACTCCAGAATAATGGATGGCAAGTGGTACAGTATACCATCATGAGATTTGGAATCTGACCTTGGTTTAAATTCCAAACCACTTCTTCTTAGCTTATGTTTATAGATAGATAAGTGAATCAGAACTGGAGGACCAAAGTGGGTGAACTCAAGGTAGAATTCCAAGAATAAGAACAGAAATAGTTTTCTTCTCTGCTGCATTTTAAACTTCCTTCTTGATGGAGGTGCTCCTTGACCTAAAGATGTGGTTCCCAACCAGGTGGGAGTCACCTGAGAGTGCTTCCTGTCCTTAAAAAGTGAAGTTAAGAGAAGATATATGACCTTGCAGCTGATGTGTACAAACAATGAGCACAAAGAACACTAGAATCTTAGACCCTTTGGTTTAGGAAAGGACTGTTACTGTGACCTAGTCCTTAATATTCTACAATTACTATGGGGTTGCCTACTGTATTTCAATAAACCTCAAGGTAGGTGATTCACCATCCCCTGGAACAAAATGTTTAATTCCCTCCTTTCCTAATTGCACTGTTGTCTGTGGACTATTCTTGATTTTCTCATGCAATAGTTTGAGGAAAAAGTAAAAGAAAAAATAGAAGACAACAGTAGCTCCTGCTGAGCACTTGGCCTGATGATTTGATAGTATCACAGTTTCATTGGTTTCAAGAGTAATTTAACCCCAGGATCCACGAATTGCTGTGGTTAAGCAATTCTTGGTGAACAATGCTCAGTATTTCCCTCTGGACTTATTCAGACTTTTATCATTGTAGAGAAAGCTATTTCATATTTCTCAAACTTTCACATTATTGTGACCAACTTTGGGGAAAATGGTTTCCAAAGTAGAAACAAGTGCTTTCTTTTAAAAATCTATTTCAAATACACTGCTTGATGTTTTTCCCAAGCTCTTGCTTAAAGTGTGAAATTGTTCCCACAGTTCTGGTAATGCTTTTTAAATCTCTTATTAAAAACAAAGTACAGAAGTATAATATATGAAAAAAAGTTACTTTAGTAAAAATAACCGATCCTAGATAGAAGCAGACCTACACTGTCTAGATAATATTTACAGCCTTCCAAAGTGGTTTGTGGGAATCATTTTCCCCTCAAAGTGGACTGTTCTTTTGCATCATCCCTTGTTTCTTTTTTTTTATTAGACGTATATAGAGATACAATTGAGGGGGAAACATTATCAAACCATCAATAACCAATGTATATATACTTTGTTATCCAGGGGTAATGCCAAAACATGGATGACCACCTTGGGTTTCACCTGTTGCAGTCTCCCCCAGAAAAACTCTTGTGTTAAATGGGTATCTTTTGGAAGAATGACATCAGCTTCTCAGATGGTTCCCCCATATTCCTACTCTCCAGACTCCTATGAGTTCTTCATACACCCTCTCTTCTACCCATCCCCCTCCCTAAACCTCCAAGTATCCTAGGGAACTATACCCCTATTACTCTGAGAATCCTACAATTTGAAGTTATTGTTAGGTTAGCAGTCTATCCTACTGCTTCCCCAAGTATTCTAGCTTCCACAGATGAGAGAAACCATTTGGCCCTTTAGTCTGAGATTGGGATACTTCACTTAGCATAATTCTTTCCATCTCCATCCATTTGATATCAAAAGCCATAATATCGTCATCTCTAATGGCCGAGTAGTACTCCATTGTATATATGTAGCAAAGCTTTTGTATCCACTTGTTTAATGAGGGGCATCTGGGTTGGTTCCATAATCTAGCTATAGTAAATTGAGCTGCTATAAACATTGAAGAAGCCACATCACTATAATTCGCTGATTCTAACTCTTGGGAAAATATCCAGGAGTGGGATAGCTGGGTCGTAAGGTGGTTCCATCCTTAATTTTTTGAGGATTCTCCACACTGCTTTCCATAGTGGCTGAACCAGTTTGCAGTCCCACCAGCAGTGTAACAGTGTTCCTCTTTTCCCACAGCCCCTCCAGCATCTGTTATTGTTAGAATTTTTCATTTTTGCCACTCTAACAGGAGTGAGGTGGAATCTCATTGAAGTTTTGATTTGCATTTCCCTTAGAGCTAATGATGTAGAGCATTTTCTC
>PVKS010052171.1:0-10868 GCA_004027875.1 Aplodontia rufa
AGTAGTGATTTTTTTAGCTGCAATATAATTGACAAATAATGTAGTTTTGCTGGTTATGCAAGACATTTATGTAAAATTGAATAAACATAATTACCTCCAAACCAGTGGATTAAACTACAAAGGCAAGATCATGTTCTTACATTTGGCTGGAATACAGTATACTCTGAAATCTACCAGTATGGGAAAATAAAAACTGAAATGGTTTTACTTTGTTCTTATTTGTTCCATGAATTTGGTTCCTTACTTTCTTCAGACTTGAAGGTCTAGATGTCCCTCACTGGATGAATGGATCCAAAAACTGTGGTACATATATACCATGGACTTTTACACGGCAATTAGAAACAATGATATTGCAGCCTTTGAAGGTAAATGAATGGCTATGGAAGAAATTATGCTGAGTAAAATCAGCTTAACCCAGAGATCCAAGGGTCGAATGTCTCCACTTATCTGTGGAAGTTGGAACTAGACCCTGGCCATTCAGAATGGTGGTTTATTATCATGTGTTAAATCCAGATAAGGTGTAATGTTATACAGCCTAATACTTTTTTAGAGATATTGTGGGTAAGGGAAAGGAGAGATACGGGTGGGAAATTTGGGGGGGGGCACTCCTGGGGGTAAGTCTAGTACCCAGAAACTATACACATTTTATATTATTTTGTTAAAAATTTGTATGGTTGTTCAAAAATAAAAATTAAAATCTAGGAAAATTAAAAATTAGATGGAAAGAAAAGTTTTATGGCTAAATTAGCTCATACGAAACCTCTGAAATATAGCCAATGTCTCAAAAATAAAAAAGGAATATTTTTTCTTTTTATTTTCCTTACTTTTCTATTATCCCTTAAGCACTAAGCCCAAATCACATATGCCCCACAGTCTTTTTTTTATAATAAATACATTTAGTTTGCTATGGATATTCTTTCTTTTTTTTTCTTTCTTTCTTTTTATAAACAGAGAGGGAAGGAAGAGGAGACAATCTATTTTATTTATTTTTTCATGTGACCCTTGTTTCTCCAATACTTAATTGTTTGTGTATGTGGTGCTGGGATTCGGACCTCGGTTCTTGCATACACCAGGCAAGTACTTGAAGTACTGAGCCACCACTCTATCCTAGATATATTTTATAGTACATAATATCACTGCTAAACCACTTTTTTATGAGATGAATAAATTGTAGAGAAACATCAGTTTTACATTTTAGACTCCATTCTAGAGAATCTTGGGATTCACTTCATTTATATGCAACTGCACTTATCAGAATCCCTGAATAATTAAAACTGTTAGGTTAAAAAAAAGTAAGTAGCATTTGTATAATATATTGTTGTTTGAAGAATACTCCTACACATTTTATATTTTATCAGATCTTCATAATAACCCTTTGGAAAATAAAAAAAAATTGTGTCAATATTTTAAAGGTGAGTAAATTGAGGCTAGTGAGAGTAATATGATAAAAAGCAAGATTGAGGGGCTGAAGCAGTGACTCAGCAGTAGAGCATTTGCCTGGCATGCGTGTAGATCTGGGTTCAAATCCCAGCACCACATACAAACTAAATGTTGGAAAAAAAAAAGATGATAAAATTAATAAAATTGATTCCCCACTTCTTTCTCACTGACTCTCCCTCCACTTTCTCTTCCAAAAAAGAAGAAAGAAAGAAAGAAAGAAAGGAAGGAAAAAAGAAAGAAAGGAAGGAAGGAAGAAAAAAGAAAACCAGATTAGAGGCTGGAGTGATGGTATAGTGCTTGCCTGGCATGTGTGAGAGCCCAGGTTCAAATTCCAGCACCACATACACAAATGTGTTGGAAAAACAGAAAAACAAAAAACAGATGAAAATATAAATAAAATTGATTCTCTCTCTCACTGTAATAAAAAACAAGATTCAAAATAAAACAAAATTTTAAACTTTTTTTTAAAGACAGAGGGACAGTGAGAGAGACAGAGAAAGAGAGAAACAATTTTATTTAGTTTTTCACATGGCCTTAGTTGCTCCAACACTCAGTTGTGTACGTGGTGCTGGGGTTTGAACCCGGGTCCTCGTGCTTGCCAGGCAAGCGCCGAAACCGCTGAGCCACCACTCCAGCCCTCAAAATAACAAAAAATTTACAAACTGTTATGTTACATCACTGAAATTCCCTAAATCATTGGCTAGTGTATGAGCATTGTGTCACATGTCCAAAGAATTTCACAGGCTCTTGCATTATTTTCTCTAACTTCATCTATTATAATCACCAGTTTTCTGCCATCTTTCATAATACTGTAAATAATATTGCTGTACTTTCTTATTAAGAGAAAGGGACAGTGAGAGAGAGGAGAAATAGAAAGAGAGAATCAATTTTATTTAGTTTTTAATGTGACTTTTGTTGTTCCAGCACTTCCTTGTGTACGTGGTGCTGGGGTTGGAACCTGCATCCTTCTGAATGCCAGGCAAGTGTAATAACCGATGAGCAACCACTCCAGTCCAATACTGCACTTTATAAGGTATAAGAGTATGTTAGGTGAATCTATTTTGAAACATTTTAAGATAATGTGATAATTAATAATATAAATTAGAAGTTAATTTCTAAATGCAGTCATAATATTGAATTTACAAATATATATAATGTGAGGGGACAGGTGTGTGTGTATGCAGATGTTTATGCACATTTTTGAAAGAGGCTAGTTAAATGAAAACTATATATTAACTTATCTTGTTTCTCCTACCTTAATTCCCATAAACTCTGCAATGATTTTTAATATATATGACATTCTTTAACCTGTATATAATTAGGCTACCCTAAGCAATGTCACAGCTTAATTTTCCATTGATTTCATTCTTTGTCTCACTTCCTAAGAAAATAATGTATAAAATTTGGAAAAGTCCCATGATATTAGAATGATTGCTAGAAGTTCTTACAGTACTTTCCTCCTCCAAAATATTACATTGACCATTATTTTCTTGGTGCCATTTAATTTTTTCTTTTTTGGTAAGTGAATCTTAACCACATGTGACAGCAATGACCTGATTAACTCTTTTTTTTTAATTGAGAAATTTATTTGTTGAGCAATCATACAAATTTTAACAAAATAATATATAATGTATATAGATTCTGAAAATTGGATTTACCACAAAGATTGCCCCCCCCAATTACCCACCTTTATACCTCCCTTCCCCTTCCCACAAAATCTCTAAAAAAGTATTAGGTTGTGTAACTTTACATGATATCTGGATTTAACACCTGACATTACTCATAAATTCAAACATCCAGAATTATATCAAGACATTATAAGAATGCTAATGAAGCATAAAACTAACTTCTTTTTAAAGTTTTTGTAGGAAGTTCCAACAAAGAACTAAATGAAAATCAAGGAATCATAAAATTAGTTCTGCAGTGTCATCTAAACTGTCTGCTGATATAATATTTCATTTTCTTTTATTAAAAGAAATGGAATAGTACATCCTTGTATATTAAAATTGCAAAAAATTAAAATAGAAAGTTATCTATTATATCAGTAAATTAATCACTGCTTCTCCTTGAAGTAATAAACATATTTTCTCAGTGTTACAAGACTGTAATCTTGACAAATAATTCACTGATTTGATCAGCAAATTAACTCCTGTTATCTAAAAGAATAGAAAAATTTCTTTAAGTCTCCTTTATATGTTTCAATAAAATAAAATTAAATATTACTACAAAGTTTTAAATATATCAAATAATAATGTAAACTTCTGTTTTGATGTACTATTTTTATGTCACTTAAGCAGTTCACCTTTAGAATGGAATCAATTTCAGGTAAGTAAAATACAATCTAGTGCTTTGTACAATTCAAAGTATTACCATTAACTGAATCAGTTATTATCCAATACTGGCTACACATTAAATGTAATCAGATACCCTAAAATAAGATTCCATGAGTCTTTTCAGAATTAACAACCATTAAACTTACAAATAGTGCTGAGAAGCTGAATATTTTTTAATTTAGCCTTTTCACAATTTCATAATCCAACAATATGTTGTTGAAGTTATTTTATCCATTTGGATACATTAAAATTTAATATTCGTTTCCTCTTTTTATTGTGACAAATCTGTTTTGGATTTGGTACTATATAAAGGAGATTATTTATGTTGAAATGCCTTGTTATACACTGAAGATAAATTCTTCTTCCTTCATCTCTTTTCATTTTATCATTTTTATGTTTTCCATAAATTAATAATGGTGACAAATTATAAAGAACTAACCACTACCTACATTTTTTGCTTCTTCTGAAATTTTACTTGGAATGTCCCTACACTCACTACTAAAATTTCTCCATGTGCAAAAAGATAAATAAAGGCAGGGTTGTACATTAACTCCAGATTTACAATCCAGGTAAATTATTATTATTTCTTTTTTTCTGAATGTAGTCATCACTTTTATTTAATATACTAGGTCTCAGACTTCTGTGAGAATAATCTGCAATTGGTCTCAATCTGGTATTTTCTGTTTCAGTCTTTCCATTTAAAATTATATAATAAAATTTTTCCCATCTACCAAGTGAAAATGGGATGAGTATTAATTAGACAGGGGAACAAATGTTGAAACTAAAAGGAAGCATATCTCCATTTAGTCTAAGCATGAAGCATCATTAATAAGTAAATCATATTAGTTGAATGTCTTTGTTAGCACCAAAGTCAAGTGTAGATTTCCTTTTTAGGACAAGTGATTTAAGGTTATGAACTCTGCTTTCCAGAAAATTGTAATTATGCCTTTAATCACTTAATAAATATCATTAATACAATAGGCAGCATATCTATCAGAAATAAAAGGACAATCATGAGAATTTTTTTAAGAGAGAGGGACAATGAGAGAGAGAATGGGAGAATGAATTTCATTTATTTTTTCACACGGCCATCTTGCTTTGACACCTTATAATGTACATAGTGCTGGGGTTCAAACCCATGTCCTCGTGCATGCCAGGCAAGTGCTGCAACTGCTGAGCCACATATCAGTCCCAATTTTGTGAATTTCTCTGAACAAAATATGTTTAATATGTTAAAAATCATTCCAATGTTCAATAAAAATATATAATTTCATTTTTAATATTGGAAGAAAAATAATTGATTTTATTCTGTATTTCATTTCTTAGAACAATTAAGCAGAATGAAAGAAAGATACAGAAAGAAAGAGAATAAAAAAAAAACAAACATGACTGCTGTAGCTTTGGATTATCTGCCAAAAGTCAATATATTTAAAGGCTTGGTCTCATACTTGGAACTTTTAGAAAATATAGGAGATCATAGATAATTGAAGGAGCCTTGATCATTCCTCTTTTTCTTTGTATCATCTAGACCATGAGGTGAGCAACTTTGTTCTTCCAAATGCTTCCTTCCATTATGTGTTATCTTGCCAAAGTTCCAAATGCAATAATGACAATGACCACGGGCTGAATCCTCCAACCCTGTGAGCCAAAATACGTCTTTTCTCCTTATATGTTGAGTATCTTAGGTATTTTGTTACCATAATGCAAAACTGACTAATGTAGTCACTAACTACTATGATATTTTTTCTTTTTTTTCTAATTTTTTTTTATTTTTGAACAACCATACAAGTTTTTAACAATATAATATAAAATATGTATATATTCTGGATACTGCAAATACCCCCAGGAGTGCCCCCCCCCCCAATTACCCTCCCTTATCCCGCCCTTCCCCTTCCCACAATATCTCTAAAAAAAGTATTAGGTTGTAAAACATTACATCTTATTGGATTTAACACATGCTAATAGACCAACTTTCTCACTGTCCAGGGTCAATTTGACTTCTTCTTATGATTTTACCTTTTTATTGTCTTCTCTTGCCTGATTGCTCTGGCTACAGGTTAAAGAATTATTGTTGAATAACAGTGGTGAGAGCGGACATTCTTGTTTGGTTCCTGATTTTAAATGAAGTGCTTTCAGAGGTATCCACTAAGTCTGATGCTAGTTTGTTTGTTGTTGTTGTTGTTAACTATAGCCTTTATTATGTTGAGGTAAGCTCACTTTATCCCTGATTTCTTTAGTGTTTTAAACAGTAGTGGGAACTGGGGTTGTAGCTCAGTGGCATAGCACTTGCATAGCATCTGTGAGGCAGTGGGCTTGAGTCTGAGCACCACATAAAATTAAATAAATATAATAAAGGTATTATGTCCATCTACAACTAAAGAAAAATTAAACAAATAAACAATGCATGCTGGATTTATTTGAAGTTTTTTTTTCTGATTCTATTGAGATCATCCTATGCTTTTTTCCCCTTAATCCTGTGTCAAGAATTGTGTTTATTGATTTGTGTATGTTGAAGCCATCTCACATTTTTGGAATGAATCCAATTTCATCATTGTGTATAATCTTCTTTATATGCTTTGGAATGTGGATTTATAATATTTTATAAAATATTTTATATCTATGTTTTCGGGAATATTGGCATAAAGTTTTCTTTCCTTAGTGTGTCTGTGTCTGGTCTTGGTATCAGGATGATATTGGCTTAAGTGAATGAATTTCAGCATGTTCCCTCCTATTTCATGGTATAATTTGAAGTGCATTAGCATTATTTCTCTTTTAATGGTATGATTAAACTCAACTGAGCATTCATCTGGTCCTGGACTTTCTTTGTTAGAAGGCTTTTTATTACTACTTCAACGTTATTGCTTAATATATTGGTCTTTCTAGGTTTCTATATCCTTGGTTCAATGTGGGTAGCTCATACATGTCTAGCAATTTGTTAATGTCTTCTAGATTTTCCAATTTATTGTATTTAAATTTTCATAAGAGCCTTTAATGTTCCTCTGTATTTCAAAATTTCTATGGTGACACATCCTTAATCTCTGAATTTGTTGATTTGGATCTTCTTTCTCTTTATTTTTCCCATTAGTTTGGCAAAGGCTTTATCCATCTAGTTCATCGTTTCAAAATATTACTTGTTATGTTGGATTTTTGTATTTTGGTTTTGTTTTGGTTTGTTCAATTTCATTAAGTTAGGCTCTGGTCACAAGCATTTGAAGTCCTATTATTTAATAACTTCAAAGGATGTATTTAGAAATTTAGGAAGAGAATACATAGATAACAGTGTCTCCGAAGTTAGAGAAGGTGGTAATTAAGGAAGGAGAATGTGGTTCAAGTGTTGTGCATGGAAATGTGGTTAAGTAAAATGAGAAATGAAATGAAAATTTCAATTATGTATAGCACTTAGGCTATTACTATTGATCTTAGTGAATGCAGTTTAATTGGAATGGAAAAAAAAACAAGACTGCAACGGTCTCAAAAATAAATGTTAAGTAGTTCCACATCTTTGGTGGGTCAGTGCTTGTATGAGCATAGCAAAGGTAAAAATACTTTGCCATTTTCTTTCCAGTTTCAACAAAATTTTGGTTAAAGTATATTTGGTATTTAATTTTAAAATATTTTAGTAGTGAAAACAGGAAAAATCAGAAATGTGTTAAGATTCACTTTCTTAATCATACTGCTAATATTTTAAATTCATATAAACCAGAATATCTCCCCCTACCCTGTCCCATTATCCCCCCTCATTAATTGGATTCATGAATATAACTTTAATTCAGGGGTGGTCATCAGAGATGCTGGGTGATGATGAAAGGATATGCTCATGGTATTTGTTGTTGGACAGATGAAACTGAAACAATTTCAGAAATCAGGATGTTGACATTAGTTTATCATACCTGCCCCACATGTAACTGTGTGAGAATGAAATGAATTTCTGTATTCCTATTGAAAATCACTAAATGGCTAGCCAGTGTTTGTATTAATTGTTACCATTATCACCACCATTGGCTATGCAATTTTGAGACATGCTGATTATTGTTATTAAGCTTCATTTTTTCCCATATTAATACTGTTCTGTGGCATCATAGATTCAATAGTAAGCAATATTTTGTGGTGAATATATATACCTAAATATTAGTATCTATTGTTGCTATCACCAATTACCACAAACTTATGGCTTAAGATGCACACATTGATCATCTTACAGCTCTAAAGTAATAAATATGAAATAAGTTTCACTAGGTTAAAATCAAGATGGTGCTGAAACTGTTTTCCTAGGGGAGAATCTGTTTCCTTGTTTTTTTCCAGTCTCTAGAGGCTGCTCACATTTCTTGGATCTAGATCCAGCATCAAACTCACTTCTCTTTCTATAATCACAACCCGGCTTCTAAATCTGACCCTTCTTTCCATTTAGGGAACTTTGTGATTGTTGTGGGCCCCTCAGTCTATGGTAATGCTTCCATGTCAAGATCCATAATTCCATTCCATCCACAAAGTCTATTTGCCATGTAAGGAAATATTCATGGATTCTAGGAATTAGTATATTGACATCTATGGAGAGACATTATTCTGCCTATGGCAACTTGCTTAAGTGTTTTTCAAGGGATAAAATTTTCAGTGATTTAATACATGCATATATTCTCAAATATTCATCTTTCAATAGGTTGGATGTAAGGTGATTTTTTGGTCACCAGTAACAAGTCATATACTGGTGCCTTAAAATTTTACAATTATAATAATAATTAAAATTTTCCAATTATAATAGTAGTCTATATAATTTTGACAATTATAATACTAGTCAAAAATTAAGCATGTTCATCATTTAGTGTTCTTCCTCTGAATATGAGATACAGTTGAATATTTCTAATCATTCATTAATTTTAACCTTTGTTTGTCATACATGTTTTAATTAATTTATTGCAATAGCCTTTCAGTGAAAATTAACTATTTAACAAAGGCATGCTTCAGGAGTTTATTCTTTAAGCTTTATTCAATTAGGTTTTCTGGGATTTGGTTACATCAGTCAACCAAAATAATTTTTTCTCAGAATATTTTAAAATCAATGTGTATTATCATTTTTTTTTCATTTCAAGAGGAAGAGAGACTTGCTTTACTCTTTCTTTTAAATGGCTTCAACAAGATTTTTTTGTAGTTGTCAATCAGCTTCAAAGGTCATGGGTAAGTCCAGGCCTAAACCTCTGATAATGTTTGAATGTTCTCAAATGACTTAAAAATGGACTAAATTGTTTTTAACAAGAGTAAAGAGAAAATTATTTTAGTAGCTTGTCTGTTTGCTCAGTATATGAAGTAAAATATGCCATAAAATAGAGAAACTTTTATCTTGAAAAGAATTGGTTGGTCAGGGCACTAGAAAGCATCTCTTAATTTTTAAACTGCTGGTCAGGGATTTTTCAAGAAGGGTTATTATTAAATATTTCACTCTTAATATTCCCTTTTATATTACTTATTTTAATCATATTCAAATAAATTATTGATTTAAAAATATTTTGAATTATGTCTTCTTCAAGTTATTCTATGTGGTGAGAGGAAAAAAAGATATTCATGATTCCCACTAGCCTTTATTAATGACTATTACATATATAATTTGAAAGCCTATATACTATGAATTAGAATTTTATTACTCCTTTACAGGAATAGTTTAAGAATAAAAATAAATAAATAAACTGTTGTCTTCTCTCCTGTGGCTTAGTCTTAGACATCTTGGCACAGTTTTTGCAATTTTAATTCAATAAAATGTCAATTCAGAAATACCTCAGACAGATTGTTAACATTAGCTTCTTCCATCTGACTTCTGCTGCTATATTGGCAGAATCTATGAAAATAATATTTCTTAATAGAATTATAACTTGTTCATTAGTCAGAGTCCTAGTTATTTATACTGTCAGCAATTACACAAATTTTCAAGTAAGGTTTAAGTTAGTTAAGGTTTAACTAGTTATAGTTGAAATACACAAGTGAGAAGCTATTATTGTGAGCTCAGCTCCGAATATTTTAATGATGTTCCTGGGCTTGAGGAGGGGCAAAAAACAATAATTTTCTTGCTGCAAATAATTTTATAGTAATGTGAGATGAATATTTGAGGAACACATTAAAAAAGAGGCAGACTGTTGCATTCTCTCCCTCTACAGTCCCTTCCTCTAAATCTTAGGCCAGGATACTTGCCTATAAAACAAATTAGAATGATGTCTAATTAAAAACACATGCATATAGCAGTACATTACTATATTTAAAGCATATAGTCTTGGAAAATCGATTACTTCTGTGATTCAATATTCCAACATGGTGTACCCTTTCCATTCCTTTCCACATTTCGTTGTTTCTGTTCAAGTCTCTGTTTTCCATCAAGATTTCTAATTCCTCTATTGCAGTTCACTACTCAGCTTGAGAAATAAAAAATTATGACTACTGGAAAATCCCATCTTGTGATCCTCTTATGAAATTTGTTTGTTCTGTCCCCCCACCTAAGTAACTCCTATACTATATTAATATGTAACATCACTAAACAATGCTCGCATTTTTCATACATGTATATGGACTGCTAAATACTTTTATAATATTGATTTACAAATTTCATAAAAATTTTCATTAAACAAATTTGATAAAATACATAATTGACTCTCAATTACCCAGTGCCTACATTTTACCCATTTCCTTTTACTCTGTTTCCTTCATGATTCATTTACCTGTTTTGGTATTGTTTTATGAATTGAAACTTTTTGTAAATCATTCCTGTTTTTCTTTTCAGAGAACAGATTTATGCCTTAGTCCTACTGTCTCATTATTATTGCTATCATCATCATCATCATCATCATCATCATCATCATTTATTTTACTCATGCCTTCGTTTGTTTCAAGAGGATCTAACTGGCTTAAATATACATACTAGATAAAATTTAAATATACAGCACTAAATTTCTGGACAAAAGTAAAATAAAAATAGAAATATATGATGCAGTAAACAAATTATATGCTACAAAGAACTGTGCACTTGCTAGAGGAGTTTTACAAATTCAACTCAATATTTTAATGGCCAAACTGGAGAAGAAATGTCTGATGAGATGCATAGTTTTTCTTGGAATT
>PVKS010052172.1:0-10875 GCA_004027875.1 Aplodontia rufa
CTTTGTCCTTTTGTTCCCTTCTCACTGCTGCTCATGATAATGATAAACCCTGCAGACTTAAGTCACAGAGGACAGAAAGGTACTTCCAACAAACAATAGTAAGAATTCAGAAAAGATTTCATTTTGTAGAAATGCTAAATGAAACAGTCAAACCACCTTTCTGGTGAGGACAATAGGCAAGATATTCTCAGTACCTAATGCAGCCTCTAATCTAGTATAAACCAAAAATTCCAGCTATTTATGAAAATTACTTGTAGCAATTTTAATTTTAAGGCTTTTAAAATGCAGAGACCCCCTAATGAGAAACCTTTTCTAGTTCAGTTTTCAATGCTGTTGCTTCATTTAATGTGACTCCTAGGATTTTCTATTTCATTTTCAAGTTCCTAAAGTGGTAGCACCTTATTTTGGATTAATGAAATAAAAGTGACAAAAAATTTTTATCTCATTCTTACACTTGTAGTTAGTGTCTTTCTTATATGGGTTTTCAGTTACACAATAACAAAAAGAAAGGTAAAACTGCACCTTAAAATTTCTTTGTCGGTTTTTCTTAAAAATTATTCCTGTGTGGACCGGAGCAGTGGCTCAGCAGTGGAACACTTGCCTGGTATGTGCAAGGACCCTGAGAGGAAAGTGACTGAAAAGGTGAGTACGAGTACAGAGTGAAGCAAGAAAGGAGCCAGATGTCAATAGATCAAGAAGAATTATTGCAGTAGTTGAACAAACATACTTTCCAAACAGAAAGTGGCCTCTTGGCTTTTGGATAGGTGATCTTTTATGGAATGAATTGTTTGGGGAGGGGGTGGTTCACAACAGGAATTTTTCTGGATAAACTGGGTTTTTCAGTAGTGTGGAGATCCTCTGATAAGGGCCCCAAACAGTAGATTCAGATAAGAGCTTGATGCAAAGTATTAAGTGAATAATAAGGAAGTTCTGGATCATAAAGCAGACTTCCCAGAGCTTCCGTGTTTGGTTTGGTTTTGTTTTATTGTTAGTATCCTCAGTGACCTAACACATTCCAGGCTTTGATCCTCATAATGTTTCTAAATTCCATAGACAAACGATGTCGGGTTTCTGATCATTTATCTATGTGCGTGCCACATAGATAATTTACAATATAATTTACAATAAAATAATATATATTGAAAGGGTGCAATGAGAGGTTTTGATACATGTTATTGCCTATCGGGGAGACTGACAGTTCCAAAAGTCCATTCAGATCAAAGCGAATTTATGGTCTAGTTAAGATTCATACAAATTTAAAAAGATGCATATAAAACAGTAGGATTTCGTTGAAATAAAAAAGTCTTCTTGAAATAGGTTATATAATTCTTAGAATGGACTTTCCTTTTGTTAATGGTATTGAGGGTGTATATGTGTTTATATATGCATGAGGATGAGTGTGAGTGCTTTGCACATTTTTTTAAATGGCAAGAAGGAGATTGTCATCATTTTTTTTCCACTTTGGTTGGGAATTCATATAGGTTAACATTGCCAGGTAATACACAGGAGCCCAATTGAATTTAAATTTCTAATAAATATTGAGAATATATTTTAGTGAAAGCACAAAGATGACATAGAACACATTTACACTGTGTTCATTATCTAACATTCAAATGTAACTTGATTTCTTATATATTTTTTTCTTTTTTTCAGCTTTATTGCAATATAATTTACAATAAAATAATACATATTGAAGGGCACTAGACATTTTGATACATGTATGCATTTGGAAATGATGGCCGAAATCAAACTAACATATCCATCAATTACACAAGTACCACTTTTTTCTTTTTGTGGTGATAAAACATAAGATCTACTCTATTAGCCAATTTCCATACATAATATATTATTGCTAACTATTGTAATCATACTATATATTAGGTCTCTTGAAATTTTTCACTTTGTAGTTCAAAGGCTATACTCTTTGACCAATGTTTTTCTATTTTCCCTCCCCCTCATCTCTGATAACCACCTTTCCACTCTATTTTAAGGAGCTTAAAATGTTAGGATTCCAAATGAAAATGAGCTCCCACAGTGTTTTTCCATGCCTAATTTATTCCACTCAGCATAAGCATAATGTCCTCCAGCTTTATCCACTTGTTGCAAATGAGAAGATTTCCTTCCCTTTTGAAAGACTTTTAAGTGATAGGCATGAATAGAAAATAGTTCAATGCAATTAATCATGAGGAAATGCAAATTAAAGACACAGGAAGGTATTACCTCACACATTAGGATGGCTTTATTTAAAAAAATACAAGAGATCATAAACACTGGTGAGAATGTGAATAAAAGGAAACCCTTGTACACTGCTCATAGCAATGTAAATTTATGTGGCCATTATGGAAAACCATATGAAGGCTCCTCAAAAATTGACAATATAACTACTGTATGAATCAGAAATCCAACTGTTGGGTATAAACCCAAAGAAAATGAAATTGGTATTTACAAGAGACATGTGCACTCTGATGTTCATTGTTGCACTGTTAACAATAGCCAAGAGATGGAAGAATCATCCATTTATAGATGAATGGATAAAGGAAATGTCTGATAATTCTTTCTTTCTTTCTTTCTTTCTTTCTTTCTTTCTTTCTTTCTTTCTTTCTATCTTCTTTCTTCTTTTTCCCAGTACTGGAGATTGAACCCAGGGCTTTGCACATACTAGGTAAATTCTTTATCAGTGAGCCACATCCAATTGTTCCATTTGTGATGATCTGTTCTGAGATAATATCAAAAATATAGATAAAGGTGTGCTTCTACAAAGATATTCCAACTTATGTACTGAGTATGTCACACATTTTCTAGGCATTGGAATAAAGCTGAGAAGAAAACATTAAGAACTGGGCTTTCTTGGAGTCAGCACTATCATAGAAGACAAAAAATTAAAAAAAATAAATAATGAATGAGTAAGAAAGCATCAGTTTCATGCTGATAAAACCACATAATGTGATAAAGAAACCAAGGAGCTACTTTTCATTGAGAATTAAAGTTTATTGTAGAGATGGCAGCTAGTCTAATAAAGGAATAAAAAAGTAGGAGCCAGCAATGGAAAAGGGAGAGACAATCCAAATGTTGGGAACAGACATAAAAATTTATACAACATAGCAAATTAAGGCAACAGCTAGAGAAAGAATGTGACAGTTATATTGCATTCAATAAATACAAGGAGAGTACTATGAGATGAGGTTGTAGGAATAGGCAGGGTCTGAATAACACAGGATGAAAAGGCCAGGACAAGGAATTTAGATTTTGTAATAAAAACAATAGGAACTCAATAGGGTGAAACAGACAAGTGAAAAACATAATTTGCATTTTATAAAAACAATTACAGTAAGTAGACTGTAACCATTCACACATGTGAATTAGGTGAACTGTATTGTAGGAAAGACAAAGAGGATGGCATAAATTTGGAACCAGACGGTCAAGAACTGGCAGGATTTGCAGGTGTATTGGTTGCCAGGATTAAGGTTTGAGAGGAATCAGTAGTACTTGGAAAGCTTGTGCCTTAAGTAACCGGTACATGTTGGGTTGGTAACATTACTGAAATGTACATAAGAAAAGGAGTTTGTCTACTGAAAGTTTAGTTGGGAAAAGTTAACTGGGGAATATTTATTAGATATTCAAGTAAAGATAAAAAATAACAGCTGGCTATGAGTTTAGAATTCAGGAGACAGATCAGGATTGGAGACATAAATTAGCATTTAAGTCTTTAAAGTCACAACAGTTGATTTTCTAAGGAAGGTAATATGTAGGGAAAGAAATGATAACAAATTTGAGTCCCCCCAAAATTCAGCAATCTAGAAGAGTAGTTAGTAAAAGGATACTGAGGATACTGAAAGGAAATTGAGGAAGAGCAGAGAGTGAGTCAGAAGAAAATCCAATACTTTCTAACGCACAGGAAACCTAGAATAGTATTTGTTTGCAGAAAATGGTACTGGTTGATCTGGATACAATGGGCCTAGAGATGAGGAAATTCAGTACTGAGGAGTGATCATGGCTATTTGGTAAAACAGTGATTGGGTAAGGGTGTATTCGGTGGAGTGATCAAGAGCTGAAGGTTGGCTGAACTTGAAAAATGCAAATGAGTAAATGCATATGAAGCTACTGGCAACTGTTATAAGAAGCTGTGCTATAAAATGTGAGAAGGCAATCAAGTAAAAGAAGGCATATTGTAAAAGAAGCAGGAGTTTTTAAATAAATGAAACAGCCTTGTTATGATTTGGATAAATGTGCCCAAAAGTCCATGTGATAAAGTTTTGTTCCCCACTATAACACTATTGGGATGGGGTAGAAACTTCAGGATGTGAGCCTCAGGGGCCAGCTAGTAGATTCTATCAGCTTCCTAGCCTGTAATGAGTGATTTCCTCCAACACAGGCTCCCTTCTATTGCCATTCTCTACCCTCACCAGCCCAAAGCAATGGAGCTACCTAAGTTGGACTGAAAAATCCAGAACTGCAAACTAAATGAACATTTACTCTTTACAAATTAATTGCCTCGGTATTTCATCCTAGTAATGCAAAGAAGACCAATACAAACCCAAAGAACATTCTGTGTCAATGATGATAATACAACTGAGAGGGAGGAATTATTGGTGATGACCTTGAAAGATGAGGCAGGACAGGAGATAGAGCACAGAGAAGGGACTGGATTTTGATAAGAGTAGGTAGGTACATCCTTAATTATAGCAGACTCAGATAATAATAAAAGGAGAATAGAATAGAAAGCTTAGTACTTTGAAATATGGATTTGGATTCAATGTTAAAAATCCAAGAACTGAGAAATGACTCCATATCAGGTAATTTAATCCAGTCACTAAATATAAATCTTTTAATGAGGTATAAATGACATAAAACTATATTAAAAAGGTGAAAACTATATGTGTAATATGATATTGAGCATGTAAAAATATATAAAATAGAATTATCTATGCTATATTTCTAATAGCAGTTAAATATGGATTTTGTTATTATGAATAAAGATTATTTTATGCTTCATATGTTTATGTAATAAGGAAAATAATCTTTAAAGATATCTCACAATAATGGATTAACATAGCATTAAGAGGGATTCTTATCCCACTTCACAAATTCCCACATAAAAGCATACTAATTTTAGTCATTAATTAGTACTCTTTTTAGAAATTTCAGATGGAAGGGCAAACATTAAATGAATTATGCATAATCAAGGACTGCTTCTATTTAGGTCTTCTAAGCAAACACCATAGAAGAAAATCAACTTATATCCAGTATTTTAGACTGCTATATTAGTTTTGATATATTTTTAGCATAAGAGGAAGAAGTTTTAAAATCAATAGCATACAAACAAGGGTCCAAAAAGTGCTGTAGAACTAAATATGCATCCCCAAGCCATTTTAATCTCCATAAGATAATATGATATGAAGGAAACTTGAGTTTTTGCTTAAGAGTCAGCTTTTGCTGTTTTAATTAGTTCTGTGTTCCACCACACATCTCATTCCTATAGCTTTTATTAGGAAAAGAGATCCATTTTAGTGATTTTTTTAAAGTTGTAGGTCTCCTCACTAAACGTATGTTAGTAATTATATGTTATTAAAACAAAGTTTTAAATTATGTCAATAATTTTATTTTTACTGTTTTATATAGTAAAAGTGACCACTTTCTTTTCAGGACATGAATCCTGAAGAACCTTTAAAAATTGCGTATATGGTTCACCTGAGGTAGAACCTTTCATATAAGTATTTTGTTATTTTTTTAATAACAGATAAACATCTACTAGAAAGTCTGATATACTCCACTGGGGATATGTTTCTCAGTCATTCATTTCACTAAATAGATTGTAAAACTCTAGAGAATAGGAACTACATTTTATCCAGCTTGTGTTTCCAGAAAGCAATATGGTGACTGGAATATGTACCTAATACTACACAAATGCTCAATGTTTGTTGTAAAAAAATAAAATCAATAAAAGGAAAACAGGAAGGAGTGAGTAAGAGTATATCCTGTAGAAATCCTACAGTCTTAAAGCCTATGAATATTTTTAAAAATGCTTCTTTTTAATGGATTCTGATGAATTTGTTCTCCAAAATGGAGTTGGATTTCAGAGTGATCATATTCATTGTCCACGTTTGAAGGATTTGAAAGGCCATCAGTCTTTAAGACTGTTGATCTGAAATATTTCATCAAAAGCAAGTTGTTTTGAAAATTAGAAATAAAGCAGGATCCTCCGTGCTATCCCAAGGGAGTCATTTCTAATCGATCCAACATGCCTGAGCGCATTCTTAAGTCTTCGTAGGACTATTACAATAATGACTCATCTTGTAGTAACATAATAAACAGCATCACTTGTGAATACAGAACAGAAGTCACTTGTGAACATCATGAATATATCCAAAGCAGCAACTGGGCCATGTTTTGAAGTGATTATAGGAACAATGCTTGTTTTGTAGAATTGCCAGATTAAAATGGGGGAGGGGAAGATGTTTTAATTCAGAAGGTAAACACTCCCCTAATTTTTTTCCCTACATGGGTTTATAATTAAATAGTAGTGTAAAATAAAAAATTGGTAAATTAGACAATGAGAACTGAGAGAGATGTGCTATTTCTGACCATTAAGATCAATTTAACATTTATGTGGACAAATCAATAAAGTGCTTGAATATTTTAACAGTTATTTTTTTAAAACCATGATTTGAGTACCTTACCTTAGTGAAGGGAGCTAATATTCTGAGTCATTATTTTTTCCTTTGCCTTCTGTAATATATATAAATGTATGTATATATAACTTTCTTTATCTTAATTCCATCTAGGTCTGTAGCCCAAAGGAAGGCCTGCTTTACATAAAATAAAAGCCTTTTTAAAAATAAAACAAAAAAGCTAGGTGTAGTGGCACGTGCCTATAATATCAGAGCTCTTGAGCCTGAGGCAGGAGAATCACAAGTTCAAAGCCAGCCTCACAATTTAGTAAGGCCCTAAGCAACTTAGCAAGACCCTGTCCCAAAGTAAAAAATAAAAAGGGCTGGGGATGTAGCTCAGTGGTTGAGCACCCCTGTGTTGAATCCCTGGTAGCAAAAGAAAAAAAAAAAAAGGCCTAAAAGTGCAAATATCATTTATGATAAATAAGTACTATTTATAAATTTAAATTAGTTGTAATAAAAAATACAAAACTATCAATAAAATAATCTAGTATTGTTTACATAACTCCTCCTGGATTTTAAAATATTTTCATGAGACATGATTCTTTAACCATAAGGAATATATAATTACTTCATATTCATTTTTATTAATTTATTTTAAAGATAATCTTTGAAAGATTTGGTCATACTGGACTATGCAAAGCACCAGGAGCTCACAGCCCTTTGCTCATAGAGATTCTAGTTTATTATACTAGGAGAGATAACTGGTAATCACATCATCAGAAATGAATGTAAAGTTGTAGCCATGGCAATTGCAATGACAGGTGGTAGGACTCTGTGTACCTTTAGTAGGAGTTCATCTGTAAATAAACCTAAACGCACACACACAACTGGAAAAATGCCTTTTCTGCATTAAAACTTATTTAATTGACAGCTACATTCCTATTAAAAGAAAAAAAAAGTAGTTACAGCATGGTCTAAATTGTTGTTTAGCTCCAACGTTTCTGTATTAAATTACTGTCTGGATGATTTGCCCTGAATTGAAAGTAGCGTATTGAAGTACCTTCCAATTATTGTATTGCAATCTATCTCTCCCTTCAGATGCTTTAATATTTGTTCTACATATTTAGCTGTTCCATTGTTGGCTGCATGCATAGTTATAGTTTTTATGATATCCTTCTGATGAATTGATCCCTTTATCATTATTTATGGTTTCTGAGTAAAAGTCTGTTTTGTGTGTAGAAAGTATCCCTAGTCCTGCTCATTTTGGTTACCACGTGCACGGAAAAGCTTCTGCCATCCCTTCCTTTTCAGTCTACGTGTGCCCCTAAAAGTAAAAGTGAAATGTATGTCTTGTAGGCAGCATATAATGATTTGATCTGTGGTGGTATATTTTAAAATCTTTTAAAATATTTTTATTTTGTGTATCTCCTATAGATTCTTTGGTATAGATAAGCAAAAAGTGTAAAACCTCAGTTAGATAAAAGGAATGTTTGTTTTTTTTGAGATCTGTTACACAGCATGATGAATATATTTAATAACTGAATGCTGTACATTTCAATATTACTGAATAAGTCTCAAATTTTTTCATCATGAAAAATGTCAAATATTTGAGGTGATGGATAGGTTAATTAGCTTGATTTAATCATTCTACATTATATTAAAAAATCATGTCATATTATATCCACAAATGTACACTAGTATAATTTGTCAACATATAATTACAATTTTACATTTGTTCTCATTATATTGCACAACACTATGCAGTTATTCTGTTTTGAAACTTTAAACTGAAAATAACACACACACACACACACACACACCCACACCCCACACCCCACACCCCACACATGCAGACTGATAGTTCAAGGAAATCATTATTTTGAGGATTCACATCAGTTTGGACATATTTAAATTTAAAGAAAAAATGGATATATCACATTATTGGTTTGACACCTTTTTCAAAGGAATTTATCTAGGCACAATTCATTTCTTTCCCTAAACATTAGCCTAAATAAAAAGGAAACAAGTACCTGGCTCCTCTTAATCAGTTCTCTTCACAGCAGAACACTCACATTGTTCATTTAAAGCAGCCTTAAAGGATATGCTCTGTGAGAGATTGGTGTAGTTCTTTTAAGGACATTTGAAGACGAGTAACAGAGCTAGTAAATTTTGGTAAGACTAAGCCTTGTCTGCCTACCTGCCTACAAATATGGAGCAAGGGCTCTGGATCAGAGCCCACTTAACTACCTAAAAGTGGGCAAGTGGCTTCTTAAACTCTTTTTAGTTTCCCCATCTGCAAAGTAAATTTATTCTGACTGCATGTTGTAATATTTTTAGCACAGTACTTAGCATATAATAAACAGTATACTGTTGCAATTTCTATGCTATCCTCAATTCCTTCAAAAGTATTTCAGTTGGGCAGATTTTTATTTATTTATTTTTTTTTAGTGACATTGTTTTAACCAATTTTGAACACAGGAAATATTTCTTCATTGTCATCTACTTATTTCCCTCCTCTTTTTTTTTTTTTTTAATCTCAATTATCTCCTCCATGCTTGGTAGTAAGAAAAGGAAAATTTTAGTAATTAAGGATTCTTACATTCGATCTAATAAACAAAATAGTATTTCTCTAAGTGTCATTTAGTCATGAAGACTGATTAAGACAAAAAACAATTTATTTCAGGACTATAGATTTTCACTATAATTTAAATTTTAGGTATTTATTTTACCATGTTTGCTGATGAGTTTTGAAAAATGAGTTCTCTGAGAATCATTCTATGAATGAGCCATACTAATTCATTTCTCCATTAGTCACAAGATTTCTATAAAACGGGGCTTCTTTTTATTTTATTGTTTCCAATAAACATCAATATATTTCAGCAAAATAGTTATATTTTCTGGGTATTGTGTATTTCTCATTTATAGGAAAAGAAAATAAACATTTATAAATCAGTGCAAAACTCAGGCAAGAATTGAGTATAGCTACTTATGCATTGTTGCAAAGAGAACCAAAACGATTACTCTTTACAAAGAGCACATTCTGCATTATTTAATCCTTTGGATAAAAAAAAAGCAAACATTAAGCATTATCATTCAACCTTTTAAACACTTGTTGGTTTTAAAAAAGTAAATAGTATTTTCTTAGAGATTTAAATAGTAACTTTAAAAGTTCTTTTCAGACATATGGACGACAAAAGGAAAGGAGAATTACTATTTTGAAAGAACACACTAATGATGCTAATGTCACCAAAGAAAAGTGACTTATGGACAACAAATCAACTAAAAGCAGGTACTTGCCTTTTGGGAGTAATACTTTTAAGCAATGACAGAAACACTGACTGGTTTTCTTTCAATAGAAGTTAGAGCTCCATAAGATGTTAAAATGCTAAAACTAAATTATACAAATACAGGAAATGCTCATGCTACAATTTGAATGTGTTCTCCACATTTCATGTCTTGGAAAACTAATCCCCAAATTCATGATGATGGTGTTTGAAGGTGGGGACTTTAGACGATAATTGATAATTGGGATTCAATATGGTCATGAATAGGGCTCCTATGATGAGACTAGTGGCGTCACAAAAAGTGGAGGTGACACTTGAGCTGCTGCCTTTACTTGTAATGGCCTCTGCCAGATGCTGGCCAGATGCCCAGCCTGGGGAAGCTGAGGGCTAAGCATACTCTATCAATTACCCAATCTGTGGTATTCAATCATCACAACAGAAAGTTGACAAAGAGAGTCCACCACCAAAATACCTAGATACTAGCAAAAAATGAAGAGATTACAAAATAATGATAATAACAATAAGGTGGAATGACAGGAAAAGAAAATTTAAATGTTTGATCACGTGTTTCTCCTATCAAATGAATCTATTACATAGACCATGTTTAATAATAGAAAAAATTACATTTCTTTGAGTCCAAAGAAACTACACAAACTGTATCTAGATCATAAAATACTCACTGCCATCATCAAAGTCAGCATGATGAGAAGGAATGGTATGTTTTCATAGGGGTTAGGTAGACTCTTTGAAAAAAATAACTTGGAAAATGGTCTATTTTTGCAGAAGTTATAAAAACAGATTTCCATCCAATTTGGTAACTTCATGCCTTGGCAATATTTAAACATGCAGAAATCCTCCAACCTTGGACTTTTATTCTCCTCAACTATGAGAAAAATAAATTTTTTGTGTGTAAGTTAACAAATCAGTAGCTCCGGCAGACTAATCCCATAGCTGTGTAAAAGGGGAAATAATTAAGCAAC
>PVKS010052173.1:0-10861 GCA_004027875.1 Aplodontia rufa
CTGCTGAGGACAGTACTGCCACTGTGTCTTTCCCCACAAGTCCTGTCCCCATTAATGTCACAAATGCCACCACTACTCCCAACAATCATTATTCTGTTACTACCACTGCTGGTGGCAACACTACTCCCACTTTTTTTGTCCCCACTACTCCTATCCCTATTAATGTCACTGATGCCACGACTGCTCCCAACACTCTTCATGTCACCCGCACTGCTACTGACAACAGTACTCCCACTTTTTATGTCCCCACTACTCCTTTCCCCGTTAATGTCTCAAATGCCACCACTGCTCCCAACACTCATTATCCTCTCACCACCACTACTGATGACAGTAGTACCAGTTTTTCTGTTCCCACTACTCCTGTCTCCATTAATGCCACAAATGCCACCATTGCCTCTGACACTTCTGCTCCTCTCACTATGAACACTCCTATACTTGTCACAGCCACTCCTGTCCCCATTAATGTCACAAATGCTACCACTACTCCTGACACTCCAGTTCCCATTGTCATAAGTGCCACCACTACTCATGACACCTCCACTCCTCTTACCAGAGATACTATTGGCCGTAGTGCCACATTGCCTGTCCCAGCCATTCCTTTTCCCATTGTTGTCACAAATGCCACCACTGCTCCTGAGACTTCCACTCCCTCTCAAGGCATCATGGATTCTTCTGCCACAAGTACCACAGCCAGTACTGTGAATTCAGTTTCTACAAATTCTACAAATATCACGACTGCAGGAAGCAGTAATGGAGCTGCAGGAGTCGCCAGCACTGCTTCACCTGCCAATGCTAACTCTGTAGAAACTATAGCCCATGGCCTGCCAGCTCTGCCTCCTACTGGTGCTCCTGGTGCCCACACAGATAAGCCGTCATCAGTGGCACATACCAGAAGAATCTCTGCCATTCATCCTCAAAATAGTCCCACGCATGCTTTCAATATGACTTCCACAGGCCCTGCAGATGGCTGACTCCAACAACTATAGATGCTTATGAGGCCAGGGTAACAACAACTGTTGCAGATATTGTAGGTTCTCCCTCCATAAGTACCCAATTTCTCAGCCTTAACACCAGAACTGTGTCTACTGAATACTTCCTCTCTACTCAGTGCCATAATCCTCAAGGTATGCCACTTCCTCCTAAGCAAATGCTGAAGCCTCAATCTGCTGATGAAGCTATATTGCTGAATATGCTTCTACCATGGCTACATGTATTTTCAACATGAAAACCACAAATTCAATTACTACTGATATGGTCCTTTCTACCACTTACCTCCCAAGTGTCCCATTAGAAATACTATACACAGTACAGGATGTGTAGTATATGTGATAGATAACAGCACACTACCTGCTGTTCCACAGTGGCCCTAGGCATGGTGACAGCACTGTTCTAGACACAGAAACTCATCAACTGGTATCAAATTCTTTGGCCAGTTATTCTCTTATTCTTGCCACTAGTGCTACCCCAGATATTAAAAATATAAATATACTTTAGATACTACAACTACTAGAGAAGTGTAGAGAAAGCATCTGTTATTGCATATACAAAAATTAGAAATGTCATAAATGCTCCTCTAGTTCTATGATTGCTGTTGAAGGCAGGACCATTACTACAGATAATGCTTTGAACTCTCACAGATGTAGACAATCAATTAGCAGATACTCAATCTTGTGTTAACTCAATTTTCACTGTATGTTTACTCTAGCCATAGAAGATATGGTTATTCCAAAACTGTAAACATTGCAGGTGGTTTTAAGAATGTACACATTACGAAGTTTATAAGTTTCACCAAATAAGCTGTATATACTTTGCAGACAAAGTATGTACCATAATTGTTTGTTATTACAATTATTATTCCAGTAGCCCTGTCAATTAAAATTTAAATACATTATGTATGCTTGCTACAGATTTCACAATCTTAGTATTTCAGATAATACCACAGTAAGCTCTATGAACACTTTTGCTATAGATGTAGTTATTGACATAGCCCAACTTGTTTTATGGGTTATAGGACATAATACAATAGCATCACTCATGGCACTCAAATGACCTTACTAACAGCAGTTATTAATATTACAGATTATTTGATTAGGGATGTTAAAAACAGCACTTTATTTTTCTGAGAAATTTTTCAAATACCAGGACTACCAATATAACAATTTTCTATTACACACACTAAAGCTATTAATGCTTTTGATAAGATTCTAGCTGTTTCTATAGATGCAGAAAATTCTATAATTGTAGATTTTGTATATACCTTGACTTTAGGCACTGAAATCATGAAATTATGAATATTACATCCTTCACTATCATAGAATATAAAAATGACCTTAGGTATTAAAAATAGCAGGCCCCCAATCTTGTAGTTGTTACTTACATAGGTGTTATTGATGTGGCAGATTTGATAACTATAGACTGAATACCCCTTATCTGACATGCTGGAGGCCAGAAGTGTTTTTGATTTCATATTTTTTTCAGATTTTAGAATATTTGCATACACAGAATGAGCTTATCTTGGGGATAAGACCCAAACCTCTATATGAATTTATGTTTCACATATACCTTGTACATATCACCTGAAGGTAATTTTATACAATACTTTTAATAATTTTGTTCATGCCACAGAGTTTTGTGGTATGAGATTTTCTGCTCCTGACATCATGTCAATTCTCAAAACGTTTCTGATTTTAGGCTTACAGATTAGGGATGCTCAATATTACTTCTTTGTAAGGACACTGAAGTACTTCCAGAACATTGACGTCAGTCTTACTTATGAGATGGATTTAGGATCCTTCGGTTACCACCAGCATCTCGCTCTGACTCTACCATATACCAGAAATCACCCAGAGATGAGGCTACACAGACATGGCCCGGGGAGGTGGTCTGCCTGTAATCGAAGTTCTTCATTTTATTTACTTTTCCTTTACCTACTGGCTTTTCCCTTGTTATTTTACTGTCAAGTCTCCTTCAGGGTGTTAGGGTTTTCTGCATGTTCTTGGTTTTTTGTATCCAAATTCACCATGCATCTTCAACTTATTACTTCCCCCCATCCTCCAGACACTGCAGTAGACTCACGGTCATTGCCAAATCCAGCCATTGGGTGCTGTTGATGGTTTAACACTAGAAAAGCATTATCCAAGTGCAGTTAAGGAATCTGTGCAGTGCCCCAGAATGCTTTCTTGGGTCAAACCTATCTTTATAATAATAAATTGTCACTTGCCTCTTTCACTTTTATTCTCTCTGAATGATAGAATTTTCCCATGGATTCTATGGTGTGCAATATCACAATAGATAAATACAGAAACAGATGCAAGAATGTAGCTTTTTTCTGTTATGCAAGATACTCATATTACTCAGATTTATGAAATGTAAAATAACTCCATTCTTCTTATGCTTTTTTTTTCTTTGCTTTGGAAATGTACTTTTTTCATAAATATTTATGTTAACACACGATGAAATGTTATTTGTAATGAATGAAAAATTAAATATTGACAAAAGTATTTTACAAGTGACTCAAGTTTAATTTCTAATCCAGTAGATACTACCAGCTATAACACACATAAAGGAAGCATGGCATCTTTACTGAATTTGACTGTAAAGAGATCCTGAGAACAGAATTTGAGAATCACTTCCTAGGGCAACAATATCCTATTTCCACTCTCAAGTCCTGGCCAAGTATATTATTAGACAGTGTGAAGGAACTCTAGCATCTGTGACTTGTTCTTCCTGAGTATTCACCACCTGCCACGAACACCTCTGCCCCGCTTTTTAAGCTGCCATCACAGCTTTGCTGTTGTCTGGATATTTTCATGGTGTTCTGGGTGAGGACACAGAGTCATCAGTTAGCTACATGTGCCTCATGGATTTGGTGTACAAGCTATGGTCATCTAAACAAAGACGGTAGACTTTATGCTAGAATCTACATGGCCCTTAACTTTACCTTCCAGCTTAAGACAAACTCATAATTTTATGGGAGTAGTCATTAACTCCCTTATTTGTACCTTTATGGAAGGAGACCACAGTGCAGTTACCTTGTTGGTACTGCAGTGTCCTAAGGCCGCAGAAGATCCTGCTTCCACCACAACACCAGGGCTGACTTGTTGGCCAAATCTTTCCTTTAAATGCTTGGGATTTTGAAAACAGGATGAGTTTGTTCCAACAAATAGGTCTGAAGCTCCTGAAATCCAATCCCTTTGTACATGTAAGTGGAACATAATTGAAAGAATGTGATTTTGAAGGGTAAGAATAAAACAATTCAAACAAAATTCTGGATTTGGTCAAATATTGGAATAAATTCTAGAATTGAGACTCAAGTGTCAGTGCATGGGGAGTAGTATCAGAAACAGGTTCAGAAAACTGGGGACAATGTTGACATAAACTAGCACTGTTCTAGTCAGCTTTCTATCACTGTGACAAAATACCTGAGAAAATTAAATAAATAAGGAAAGATTTATTATGGCTTATAGCTTCAGAGGTTTCAGTCCAAGGTCACTTGGCTCGGTTGATTCTGGGCCTGTGGTGATACAGAACATCATGGCAGGAATTGAATAGCAGAGAAAAGGTGCTCTCTACATGGTGGCTAAGGGCAAGGGAAAATCACACCTTCAAAGGCAATACCCCTGTGACCCACCTCATTGAACTAACATCTCCTAAAGTTTCTACCACTTTCCAGCAGCATCAATAGATGGGGACCAAAACTTTATATATGAATCTTTGAGGAATCTTCAAGGCTCCCCAACACACTGGTAAAATTTGTGCATAGACCCTTATTTTAGTCACCTATTTAATTGCTGTAACTAAAAGACCTGACAGGAACAATTTTAGGAGGAAAAGCTTATTTACAAGCTCACGGTTTCAGAGGTCATAGTCCACAGCTCGATTCCTTGGGACTTGAGATGAGGCTGACCATCATGGTGGAAGGCATGGCTCCAGGGAGCAGAGACAGAAACTCCATGCCAGATACAAAATATATACTGCAAAGGAACGCTCCCAATGGCCCACCTCCTCCAGCCACACCCTCCCTGCCTACAGGTGCCAGTTAATCCCTGATAGGGATGAACTGATTGGGTTAAGGCTCTCCTAACCCAATCATTTCACCTCCTAGTCATTTTACATCATCTCACATGGGCTTTTGGGGGACACCTTTCATCCAAACCATAGCAACCTTAATTTATAATCTAGGGAAAGTTCCATTACATTCAATGACTTAAAAGCTTGATTTAATGCCTTGCTGGGCTAATCACATACATGATATTAATTCTGCATTAAGGATTATAAATCATGTTCTAAATATAAATACACTTATTTTTCTATATTTCTAATACTTGAGATGTTTTTACCTACACTATTACCACTGTGCACCTTTATTAGTACTACAACTGACATTCTATTATTAATTTAAACTTCGTTTTGAACATTACTATGCCAGTACTATTCCCATCAACCGTTTAAGAGTTATCGTACTAATAGTGCATGATTAATTTTTCAATGAAAAATTTAGATGATAAACGGTTTGGATTGACAAGATATTAATTGAAAGCTAGAAGGACTTAGGAACATGTTGAGGAGTAGGGGAAGTTGGTATGTATCCTATAGTACAGAAAGGAGTTTGGGAAAGCTTACAGGTAGGGAATGAGTTGGACAAAGAGAAAAACTTCATGTGGAATGATTATGAGATAAAAAATAGGCCAATCTTTCTATAGCAGAATTGTGATGGGAGAAAAGGCTTAAAGTTTATCAATTTCCATCACCAAATTTTATCACATAGAAGACTAGACATTTGAATGAGGATTGGAGAATTGTTTATTAAAGCAGAAGAATTTACAGGGCTGGAGCCTGCTTTGATTTTCATATTCCCTCCCCCATGGGGGCATGGAGAGTACTCTGCATCAAGGACACAGCAGAACTGCTTACTGACATTGATACAGGGTCTGTGAGAAGCTGAAACTGGCTTCCACCTTACAACTGGACACTTGCTGGACTGTAGAGAGTCCTAGCCTCCCTAGGTGACATAGCCGAGGATGAAACATGGGCCAACTTCAACAGAATCTCATGCATCCCCTGGGGTGTGGAAGCCAAGGTAATCACACAGACTGCGGCCAGGGCCTTGCCTGGAGAATTCTGAGGGTGGCAAGGATTGGAGTCTTCACAGGGTGGAGATAGAGCTGAGGCAGCAGTGGTGCAGACTAGACTCTCCCAATGTTCAATGTAGCCAGGAAATACGCTCCTCAGATGGTGTGGTGACTGGGCCAGAGATGTCATGAAGAGGCATGCCCTGGAGGCAAGGAGATCCTGGTGATAACAGGCTGTGGGATGGACCACCAAAAGTAGAAAGTAAGTGTGTAAGTGGAGGAGATCAAAGCAGCTCAGGTGTGTTACATGTCCCCCTGTGCTACACGCTCCACAACAGACTTTTAAAAAACTCACCGATATACCCAAGAGGAGAAAATAGCCCTGGGACTTGTCACCCACGGGCACCAATGGCTGCTTTAGCATAGTATTAATCACATGGGACTACTTTGAATTTTCCTGTAATTTTCACCTAGCTGTAGAAGAGAGCTGAAACAGCCAAAGAGGGAGAAGGAAAAGTTGGAAGTATGGAAGCAGAGACCATATCCTGCTATACTGCTAAGCTGAGGGAGCCCCCATGGAGAGAGAGAAAACTACATAGATGTGAGGCTGAGGGAGCTCCCATGGAGAGAGAGAAAACTACATGGACGTGAGGCAGAAATAGTGATTTAGACTATGCCAACTCTTGAAAACTTCCAAATCACCAGAAAGCGATGGGATCGGATGAGATTCCATTTAGGAAAAGGATTTCAACTCAGCAGTGAAAGAGAGTGCTAAGACAAAGAACAAAGAGGCTACAAAACCTCTTGCTGCTAAAGGCCCAAGTAGGGTATGGGCCGTCTACGTGCGGCCACAGAGGGTGGGAGTAAAGGAGAACATCAGCCTGCTATTGTGTTTTCCAGTACTGGGGATTGTACCCAGGGCCTCACACACGCTAGCAAATGACTCCAACCCTGAGCTACACACCCAGGATTTTCAATTTTATTTTGAGATAGTCTTGCTAAGTTCCCCATTCTACCCTCAAACTTGTGCCCTCCTGCCTCAGCCTTCTGAGTAGCTGAGATTACAGATATGTGCCTCCGCACCTAGCAGACTCTTGCTACTTTTGAGTCTTGGATAGCGGGCTCCTGGAAAGGCATTTATTGTGCCCCGCTCTTCTCCAACCCCCGTCTTCATCTCTCCCTCTCTGCTGACATGAGGTGGGAGTTTTCTTCCTCCACACCCTACTCACCACGGTGTTCTGCCTCTCCGCAGGTCCAAAGCAATGCAGTCAGCCGACCAAGAGCTGACATCATGAGCCAAAATAATTCCTCCACCCTTTAAGTTGATTTTCCCAGGTGTTTTGTACCAGGGACAAAAAGCTAGCACAAAGCTGTAGTTGAGAAGAAAATATATAAACAACAGACAAGAATGACCTTGAAATAATTAATAGGGTTCAGCTGACTATTGAACATGTGTTTTAGGATTATTTCCTCTTGATAACATATTTCTGCCTGTAGAATTGGCTTTGGTTTGTGTGATGGAGTTGAACGCACCAGTGTTTTCTCGCCATATGTTCTCCTGAGAGCACATTAGCCTGATGCGATTAGCCTGATGCTACCCACTGAGCCAAAGGGAGCCTTGGCACTCCAGGAGCTTTGACATGGCTGGGAAGATTGCTTCCCAACGTTTTTGCAAAGCTGACCATGTCATATCTAGCCTTGGCTCAAAGGGGTGCACAGGGCACTGTTTCTTCTCACTCATGTGCATGTTTTTTTTCCTTATTGATTACTGTTTCATCAAAATATTATATATCTATATCTATCTACATATATATATATATATTTAAACATTATATTGGAATACATCATTACTTCTCACTCTAGTACAAAGGTAAGATAGATTTGGGTGCTGTTGGGAGGTGGTGGAATTCAGGAGGTGCTCCAGGGCAGGAAGCCAGGCCCCTGGGTGTGTGCCACTGAGAGGATGCTGGGACTGGCCCCTGCTCCCTCTGCATCTTGGCTGCCATTGGGTGGGTGGGGTTCCTCCACTGCATACTCCAACCAAGATGCACTGCCTTGTCATAGTCCAGAAACAGCGGAGCCAACTGACTGTGGACTGAAGCTTCTGAAACCATCAGCCAAAATAAACCTTCCCTCTCTCTTTTTTTTTTAAAGATTTGCTAGAAGTCCTTTTAAAAGGTCCATATGTCCTAATTCAGCATACCTCCACTGTGACACAAACCCACTGCACCACGCGAGCCATACCCACCTGGGCCCACATTTGCATCCCCCAATGGGACTCAGAGGCAGATAGGACTGATAGGAACATGAAGCCAACCTGTTACTTGCAGGTGGCAGACAACGTCAGCTCTTCCACAGTTCTTAACAGAGTATAAATTGGGTGACTTGGGGATTGGAATAGGGATCTGAGAAGTTACTTTTGCCCATGCTAAATTTAATATGACTTTTACATTTCTAAGTGTAGACATTAAGTAGATAGTAAGATGTATAAACATAGAGCTCAGAACTGAGGAATTCTGGCTGGTGATAAATTTGGGATCATTAGTGTATAGCTAGTATTTGAGCCATGGGGCTAGATTATATTAACTGTAGGGGTAAAAAAAAATTACCTACATCTGGTATCAATCCATTTTCTGTCACTATAACAAAATTTTTGAGGCTTATCTCAGCTCACAGTTTTGGAGGCCACGGTTTCAAGATTGGGCAGTGCCATCTATTTGGCTCTGGAGAGGCCCCCTTATCTATATCACATCATGGTCAACAGTGTCAGGAAGAGATTACATGACAGACAGGAAGCTGGAAACCTGGGAGAGGGCCAGTCTTGCTCTTTTTGTAACAACCCGTTGTCATGAACTCCTGAGACCAGCGTTAATCTTCACAGGAATGAAGGCCTCAATGACCTAATTCCCTCCACTACAGCCCCACCTCTTAAAGGTTCCCCTACTTTCCGTGTCAACATCCTGGGATCTAAGCTTGCAGCATATGACCCTTAGGGGAAACACTTAAAGAATATCTATACTAAAATGTGTGTGTGTGTGTGTGTGCGTGTGTGCGTGTGTGTGTGTGCATGCGCGCACGTGCACAGGAGAATGTGTTGAGCCCTGGACTATGCCAACATTTAGAGATCTAGAAGAGAAAGAG
Source organism: Aplodontia rufa (assembly GCA_004027875.1). NCBI lineage: Eukaryota > Metazoa > Chordata > Mammalia > Rodentia > Aplodontiidae > Aplodontia > Aplodontia rufa. The sequence continues at coordinate 9,213 of PVKS010052173.1, forward strand.
GAAGGACATGCCAGAAAAGACACTGATGAGAATGACCAGCAAGGAGAAAGGTGGGCGTGTGCTGTGTAGGTGGAGTATGCCAAGAGATGAGGAGCAAAGAGAAAATGGTATACTATTTTTTTTTTTAAACCAGGGATTGAACTCAGGGCATTTACCCATTGAGCCACATCCCCAGCCTTTATTTATTTATTTATTTTTACTTTTTATTTTGAAACAGGGTCTTATTAAGTTGCTTAGGGCCTCACTAAATTGCTGAGATTGGCCTCAAGCTTGTGATCTCCCTGCCTCAGCCTCCTGAGTCGCTGGGATTATAGACGTGTGCCACCTGCCTGGACTCATGAGTATTTTACAGGAGCAAAATCAATAAGAACGAGAGGAGCTTGTGTCCAGGTCCTATTGAACATGTTTCTCTTTGAAGCAGAAGAAATGCTCCCCATTGCAGTAAGAGAACGAAAAAATGTGTGGCTGTGATGCAGGTAGGTGAGTGAAATTGGTGTGGGAAGATGAGGAAGCTCTTGCTGTTTGATGATCTGTTGTTTCTCTAAGGTATTTGACGAGGCCATCAGCTGGGAATCCGGGGTACAGGGAGTGGTTTTTGGAAGTTTGAGAAAGTCATGGAACAGTCACCCTGGAGGAGAGAGCAGAAGCATAAGAGGACAGGCCCTCACTTAGGAAGGCGGTGCTGTAGTGGATTTGACGTGAGCACACATGAGGGCTGCTTCTTCTCTAGTGGGTTCTACGTGAATGCAGCTGGGGGAAGAAACCACACAGAAAGCTTGACCCTAATGGAGATATTGCTCTGCAGAGGTGATGGAATGAGAGAAGGTGAAGAAAAGGTAGGGGTGTTTGTAAGACAGGGGTTCTGGTTCTGGCCCATGGAATCTACCCATGGAAAAGAAACGAGAATGAGTGCAAAGAGTTGTGGTGCCACACACCTGTCATCCCAGTGGCTCCGGAAGCTGAGACAGGAGGATCACAAGTTCAAGGCCAGCCTCAGCCACTGAGCAGGGCCCCAGCAATTTAGCAAGAACTTCTCTCAAAAATAAATATATATGCATATGACTGGGGATGTGGCTCAGTGGTAAAGCACTTCTGGGTTACATCCTTGGTACCAAGGTGATAATAACAATAAAAATAAATAGATAAATAAGCAAAAATTTTAAAAGGTGATTGCAAAGAAGCTGGGAATCTGGTGTGTTTGCAGAGCTCTGAATGCTGACATCTCCTAAAGAAAAGGGTGTTAAGCCCATAAATATATGAGAAAATGCTCTACATCATTAGCTATAAGGGAAATGCAAATCAAAACTTCAATGAGATACCACCTCACTCCTGTTAGAGTGGCAAAAATGAAAAATACAAACGACGACAGATGCTGGAGGGGCTGTGGGAAAAGAGGAACACTACTACACTGCTGGTGGGACTGCAAACTGGTTCAGCCACTATGGAAAGTAGTATGGAGAATCCTCAAAAAATTAAGGATGGAACCACCTTACGACCCAGCTATCCCACTCCTGGGAATTTTCCCAAAAGATTTAGAATCAGCGTATTATAGTGATGTGGCTTCATCAATGTTTATAGCAGCTCAATTTACTATAGCTAGATTATGGAACCAACCCAGATGCCCCTCACTTGATGAGTGGATACAAAAG
>PVKS010052174.1:0-10869 GCA_004027875.1 Aplodontia rufa
TAAAATCTATGTAAAACAGGCATTGAAACTGGTCAAGAGCACCATTGGTTAAAACAAAAGGTGGCAAATACTTCCTAGTATCCACCTGTGACCACCCCCATCTTAGTCAGGGACTAGGGTGAGCCTCAAGGTCTTTTTGCATTTGAAGGCCCTGAGCACACCCTGTCAATCACTCTCTGCCTCTGCCAGCTAGCTCTTGATAGGGGCCCTCTGTCCTGACTACCTTGACATTTCACTGTCTCTCCTAATATGTCTCACTACTGTTGGGGTTTAACCTTCACTCCCATTTCATCAGCAGCCCTAGAGTGATCTTATTACTATTTCCATAAGTTCCTTCAGGAAGGGCTGCTAGGTCCTGCTTTGTTAAGCTTCCTAATTGTTATGCAAGATTAGGATAGGTTGGAATGTGCTAACCACAGGCTGTTCCCCAGTTGTTTGTCTGTACTCAAAATCTGCATAACCCCTGGCAACTCCCTTAGAAGGATTACTGATTCCTTGGCTTCTCCCCTCCCTATAAAAACCTGTGTGACTGGATAATAAAACGGATTCTGAGCTGCCATCAACTGTGTGTGGTTGCCTCGCTTCCCCGGCTGGGAGGAAAGGGGTCCCTGGATGAGGGGGGACCCGGGTTCCAGCCGTTGGCACTCATCCTCCTCCTGATCGGCTCCCGGCTGACAATCCAGTGGATCGTCCCGCCTGCGCCTCAAGGACGGAAGCCTGAGGTTGTGACACCTACAACCTTCCTGGTTGCCTCCCCTGTCCCAGAATCTCCTCTCCTTTGTCGGAATATTCTATTCCTGTAACTTTAACGTTTTCATGGACATATTTTCTTTTCACTCTTGAGGTTGGTGTTGGGGTTCCTGGTAGTCACTGTCACACCTGGAGGAGGGCCCTGTCTGCCCCTCCAGACTTTCTGCTCCAAGCATTTGCTTCACAGGGTTGTTCTGCGGATTAAATGAGATGTTCTGTTAAGTGTTAAACCCCATGCATGACACACAGAAAGTGCTTGACAAAGGCTGGTTGCAGTTAGTGGGGCTGTTGGTATATCATGTTTAATGTTTCTGGGTCCTGCCATCCTTGACAAGCTGGTTTGCCGCAAGCCAGGGTCCCAAGGGCAGAAACTCAATTTTGTAACCGAAAATCCAGTCTGTGCCCCAGATGTCAATCCAATAATAAGGATGATTTTGAGGGGGGAAAAAGTTTTACTGCTTTGCTAGCAAAGGAGAACCACTCCTGTCCCAGAGGCTGTGATTCTGCCTATCATGGCTTTTAAAGAAGTGACTCAAGGTGACATTCCAGGTGGGCATTGTCAGAGATCATGATTCACTCATAGATCTAGAAGAGAGTTCTTTCTTATATTTTCTGGGGCCATCCCTAAAGTCTGAAATCTTTATTGCTGTGCTGTGTTTTTGCTCAAGGACAGATAACTTGCCCTATGATGGAAAGAAGGGCAATCTTGTTCCCCCCCCCCCCCATTTAAGGAAGAGGAAAAGAAGAAGAGGAAGAGGAAGAGGAGGAAGAGGAGGAAGAAGAGGAAGAAGAAGAAGAAGAAGAAGAAGAACAACAACAATAACAACAACAACAACAACAACCCTGACAGCTTTAATATAAACCACGGTGGCAGAGCAGCAAGGGTTATGCTCAAAGCATGAAGTGAACTCCTGTTATAGGCTATCTTATCTAACTGCCATAAACTGGACTCACAGCAGACACAAATGCTGAATTGCTAATTTACAGTGGGAACTTTATGTGTCAGTGACTAAAATATCCACCAACATCTCTGTTCTGCTTTCCATGGTCATTGATGTCAAATGACAGGATTACAATAATACAAAGATCTTAATTGGCTTTATTTTCAATTCTAGAATCCAGCAACACGTCATTCTGGAATCCTCATGGACTATGCAGAAGAGGTTGGTTATGTAGTCAGAAAGGCTGAAGAAAAGCAAAATAAAAGAACAAAACCATATTGGTCATTCAAAGTTACCATCTTTGTAAAGCAGGAACAGAAAATAGAAAAACAACTGGTTGGATGGGGGATGTGGCTTGCCTAGCATGCTTGAGGCCCTAGGTTCAATCCTCAGTACAATAAATATCTGGTTCACATCAGGTTGCTTCAAGTTACTTATAAGAATTAAAAGATGGGGGCTAGTGTGGTTGCTCAGCGGTTATGGTGCTTGACTGGCAATGCGCGAGTATGCAGATTTGCCATGTACACAACCACATGAAAGCCACAGGAAAAACTAAATAAAATTGATTCTGCCTTTCTCTCTGTCTCTCTCTCTCTCTCTCCCTCTCTCTTAAAAAGAAAGAGAATTAAGGGATGTAAGGATGAAAGGCATGGGAAACTTCTTTATTGCACCAATTGGACTAGTCTGGGAAATTTGGCTTTGTTGGGTTTTTTGGAAGGTCAGATAAACTTAGTCTCATTATGGAAACAACCCAGATGTCCCTCACAGGATGAATGGATCCAGAAACTGTGGTACATATATACTGTGGAATTTTATACAGCAATTAGAAACAATGATATTGCAGCCTTTGAAGGTAAATGGATGGCTATGGAAGAAACTATGCTTAGTAATATCAGCTTAACTCAGAGATCCAAGGGTCGAATGTCTCCACTCATCTGTGGAGGTTGGAACTAGACCCTGGCCATTCAGAAAGGTGGTCCATTATCATGTGCTAAATCCAGATAAGGTGTAATGTTATACAGCCTAATACATTTTATAGAGATTGTGGGTAAGGGAAGGGAGGGATATGGGTGGATAATTGGGGGGGCACTCCTGGGGGGTAAATCTAGTATCCAGAAACTATACACATTTTATATTATTTTGTTAAAAACTTGTATGGTTGTTCAAAAATAAAAAAAATAAAAAAAAAAGAAAGAAAGAAAATTTAGTCTCAGCTTGGTGATATTGATATGGAACTTTAGCTTGGGTGATTCCATTTTGATTTTCAAGATTAGTCTATTGGATTCTAGTCCAGTAGCCTAGTCCAAAAATAATGGCCATTTGTAATTTTTATGTAACACTAGGAAACTTAATTAGTGGTCAGATGGTCATGGGAATGGAGAAGGAAGGAATAACAGGAGGCTGGTCTTTTAAGTATGTGTAGGTTCTCACCCCAAAACCACACATAGGAATAAGGAGGGCTTTGTTAACAAAAGCTATGAAAACCAAATAAAAATATAAAATTGTACCACCTAGAAGCAATTGCTTAACACTTTGATAATTTTCTTTCTAGCCTATTTTCCTAATGATTCAGAATAGTTTTTGTCTTTTAAGAAGTTACATCATTTAAAGTATACTAAACTTTTTATATTGCTTTTCCTTTCAATGAGCATTTTCTTCTTTACTATCACAACTGCTGCCTCCCTGTTTTCTAAAAGTTCAGTGATTTCTAGAGACTAACAAGTCTTTGAGAAGTTTATGACAGATTCATTCTTAGGTACTACTCAGAGCGAGTAAAAATTTCTGAAGGGTGGATCTCCCTAAAGAGATTGCTTAATACAGCAAGCTGAAAACTGGAAGAGGGTTCAGGCCCATCAGCCAGGACACTTAGGAATACTTTTTGAACAATAAAATCACTCCATTTTACCTGCATCAAGAGCATGGAAATGGGCACATCAGGGCTGGTACAGCAAATTTGGGCCTACCTCATGTATTAGTCAGAATCCTCCAGAGGAAAAGAACTAGCAGGATAGAGAGAGAGAGAGATGAGAGACAGAGATAAAGATAGAGGCAGCAGACTGAAATCAATCTGTTTGACCCAGTCTTCTGAATCAAATGTTAATCTTATCAAAACACTCAATTTAAATGTTCATCTCATTGAAATATCTCCATTCCCAGAAAAATGTTTGGCCAAATATCTGGGCACCCTGTGTCATAGTCAAATTGACACATAAACATAACCATTATACCACATCTTGCTACCGTGCCTTCATTCAGAGGATGCCTTGGGATCCTCCTGTGTTTTGCTTCATGATTACAAAACTAGAGGAGCTCCAGGCATTACATGGGCTTTTAAGCAGGAAACAGAGTGACAAGGCAGTACCAGAGAGCTCTTCTGTGCTGTTTTTCCTTGCTTAATTCAAAACAAAGTGTTCTCCAAAGCCCACAGCAGAGTTCTCCACACATCTCAATGACCCTAATTGGTCCCACCTGGGAAGCTATAATCTGAAAAAGGAGAATAAGAGTCATGCTTGGAGATCGTACTCTAATTCTGATTAGTCTAGGCATATGGAAGGAGGCTGGGCAAGGGATTTCAGGACCTGTCCCTAATTATGGTGACAGTGTAACTTTACACTAAATCAACTGATCTCTGTCAGCAAAATGTTTGCCAGGGTGTCTGCAGGATTTGTACAGAGGGTCACTGGCACAGAGGTTGGTTGTGGTTTTCCTAGAAGAGTCTGAGTTATGGAATGAGTGTTTATCCCAAAAAGAACACCCTGGACAAAAGATGTTATTTCTGCTTTTGGTAAAAACTTATGAAACTGCTGTCTGGCTTGTCAAAATGGAAAAAAAATTAAATGTTTGTAACCTCCCAATGACACTGAATGTAAAACTAAGGATTTTCAAGCTTGGGTTCCAGGATTTGTGACACCTAAGTTCCCTGGATGAAGCTGCATACCTTTGAATAAAATTGCTTCCTGGATTTCCTCAGGTGTCTGCCTCATCTGTCCCTACAACAATTATGGGTACCCCTTATAATTCGGGGGCTGTTAGCAAAGAAGAAGAAAGGTGGGAATGACTATTGCGAAGGCAAATAACAGTATCAGCCACAGTTCACAAACTGGAATCCTGATCCAACTCTGCACTCTTGGTTTCTTTGGGGTTTGTGATTTTTTTGTCAATCACATTTATGGAGACATTTGCTTTTTCCAAAGTTGGTTTTTTCTTTATTATGCCTGATGTTTAACACTTTAATTCCCAGACAGCAGTCTTTGTCTTTCTGTGGAAGGAGGGAGTCTTGCTGTGGACCCTACGTATGGTCGAATTGGAACTTGTTGCGGTGGAGGACGGAGGTCCTAAAACAGCATCAGCCTTGGTGGCTCCCTGCCTCTGTTGAGGTCCAGGAGCAAAACACTCAGCTCCAGGGCACATCTCCTCTCTGCCACAGTTAGAAGTCTCACATTGCTGGTTCCAACACATGTCCCCATTGTGCTCACTTGTAATGACTGTGCTACCTCCCTTCCCCCAACAGCCCATCTTCTGACCAAGCATCCCACATGGTATCCTGTCTTGGACTATGCCAGGGGTTGTTTCTATGGGATGGAAATGTGATGTTTCTGCTTTCATGATTTTCAGATCTTTTATCACAGACCTCTTTATTTCATAGTTGTGAAATAAGGTCCCACAGCTGGAGAGTTTGGGATTTCTACCAAAAAGTGGGGGCCAGCTGCAATTCTTGGCTCCCCCTTCCACCTGACTGTTACCAAGACCTATGTGTTGAATTCTTCCTCACCCCCCCTCTAACACACACTCCTAATTAACCTTACCTTCAGCATGACCATTGCTTGGCCTAAAGTAGAGCCTTTTATCACTCTCGTTGCTACTGTCCTCAAGGAGAGATGGTGTCAACACCCTTTCTTAGGGTGCCTTTACTACCCACCACTTTACTACTACTTTACTGTTGTACAATGTACACCATAGTATAACTATCTATATGTCTAAAGGTTTCACTACTAGGGAATTTATGTTCTGACCTAAAATTTTGTGACCACTGGAATAATTAGACTTATTTGGACATGGCAGTAGCAAACAGATAAATGCAACTAAATAGGTAGTGCATAACATGCCATTTTCTATATTCATCTAATGTGATCAAGTATTTCAAATCAATGAAAAAGGTAAATAATGAGTAAATGGCAATTGGGCAATCAGTTCTTTGGAGCAGAGAGAAATTCATATTTTAAGGTAAGTTCTAGGAAAGTTGTTATGCTTTTAAAATATCCACAAATTATTTTATATTTCTTTTCATTTTTTTAGGGCTGAGAACCAAACTCAGGGCCTTGAGTGTGCTAGGCAAGCACTCTGCCACTGAGCTAAATCCCCAACCCCTTTTATATTTCTTTTTGAAGAGATGGAATTTAAGTTCCCTCTCCAAGTGGGCTGGACTTGGTGACTGACTTCTAATAACGAGCTTATGGCAAAAGTGATGGTGTACAACTTCATAGACTAAGGCATAAAAATTATTATGGCTTTTGTCTTGTCTCTTCTCTTGGCTCACTTGTTGCCAACTCCTGAGGACATTCAACCAAACCTGTGGAGAGGCCCACATTGTAAGGGAACATATTTAAAAGCAAATCTTCCAACTCCAACTAGGGCATTGTTTCAAATGCATGCATCCCTAGTCAACATCTTGACTAGAATCTAGTCCTTGAGTCAGGACTGCTCAGTTAAAATGCTTTCAAATTCCTGATTCAAAGAAACTGTGAGATAAAAAAATGCTTTATGTCACCAATTTCAGGGGGTAATTTGTTATATAGCAAGAGATAACTAATTCAAAGATCAAAAAGCAAAAATTTTAAATATAAATTAGAAAGAAACACAAGTGGACTTTGGAGGATAAAGGATCTCTAAACCTTAAGGAAAGATTTCTGTGTCCCCTGAATTTGGGTTTCACCAGCCTTGCAATAAATGGTGTCATACTGACCACATTGTTGGAAGATGCCTGCTGGTGGTTTCAGAGTTGATTGTGGCCCTTATGGCCTCTTTCCTCATATTTGAGTTTCCTTGGCTATGAAAGGACTATCACTATCCACTAAATATCAACAAGCTCCTCTTCTTGCTAGATTCCTTTGTAGTTAGTTAGCTTTATGACTTAGTATGGTCAAAGACATAGAGATGTGACATAAAGTACTTTCAGACCAAGCCCATAAAAATATCCAATGAAAACTTCCAGCTTTTTCTTCCCCTACAGTGGCAACTCTGAATGCCACACATTCCAGATGTTATGGCTACAAGACAGAAGAATGAACACTGACTTTTACTGAAGATTATGTGAGCAATCAATAAATCTAAGGCCACCAGAACAGAAGGTTTAGTTGTTGCTGAAGCTACTCTAACTCATCCTAATTAAATTATTGCCCCTTTCCAGTGTCTCTAGGTCTTTGAGGGAATTCTCCAAGGCTACTCCAGGATATGTGTGTGTCCCCTTCCCTCTAGTTCAGAGTGTTTTTTGTTTGTTTGTTTGTTTGCAATGCTAGGGATTTAACCTGGGGCTTTGCACATGCTAATGCTAGGTGGGCAAGCATTCTACTATGGAGCTACACCCAAGCCAGTTAGAGTGCTTTGTACAAAAAGATCATTTCCAGAGGTGTAGGGAACTTGGAACTTACCTTGCAGGCCCACATAGAAACCTAAGCCTTTCCTATAACTTCCTGTAACCTAGCTAAGAGTAGGTCATCATGTTTTTCAAGCCTGAACTGTTAGAGAAATAACCTGTCACTGGCCACTTTTGATGTGGATAGACCCTGGATGGTCTATTGAGGACTCTGTGGGGCACCCCCTACCCCCCAATAACTCTTAACCTCCTCCTGCAAGTGCTTCTCTGGGCTTCAAGAGAACACTTGATCCAGCCTAAAGCTACACTTTCAAGTTGTCAGGTCCGGTTCTTTCTCTTCCTTGGGAGATAGAAAGAGGTGATCCACTTTCTTCAGGAAAACCCAGTATCTATAGGATATGATCACAGTGACAACAGTTAACATTAATATAATGTTTATTATATAACTGGTCATGTTCTAAGTGCTTTACACATACTAATTTAATTTTCACAGAAATCCTATGAAGTAATTACTACTATTACCTATTTCCACTTGAGACCAAGGGAAGTTAAGTACTAGTTTGAGGCTATATAGCTAACTAGCCCTTTAAGAAACCCAGAGCCCCACATTGATTCAAGAGAAATATCTTGGGCCAGTGTGCCATTTTCCAAGAACTCACTCTCAAAACTAGAGAAAGAAAGGATAGTTCATTTGAATTTCAATTTCTTAAAAGTCATATATAATTAAATTAGTCTACCTGCATAACAGGAAATTCAATTTTCTCTTTTATTTGTGCTTTATCATAAGAACAACTGATAACAAGTACAGGACAAATGATGAAAAGTACTGGCAAAGATGTGGAGAAAGAGTTTTCATACACACAGCTATTATGAAAAACAGTATGGAAGTTTCTAAAAAATTAAAGATAGTATTACTATATTATCCAGCAATCTCACTACTGGATCCATATCCAAAGGAAATGAAATCAGTATATTGATGAGACATCTGCATTCCTTTATGCATTGCAGCTCTATTTGAACACACTCACATACACACACACACACACACACACACACACACACAATGTAATATTTTTCTTAATTTTTATTAAGGACTTGGTTGTTGTACAAACATAAATGGTTATAATAATACGAGTAACAATATGAGTGCTCCCTTTGACAGCACATATACTAAAATTGGAATGATACAGAGAATATTAGCATGTCCCCTGCACAAAGATAACATGCAAATTCATGAAGCGTTACGTATTTTTTACCTGCAGCTGAGAATACCATACCCAGCAATACCCAGCTTCAAAACTGATGGGGAAATAAGAACATTTCATGATAAGATCAAACTTATAGCATTCATGAATAAAAACCAGCATTACAAAGAATTCTCAAAGATAAACTCCAGCTAAAAGAACAAGCAAACACTCATTTAAACCCACAAAAAGGAAATTCAATAAAAGTGTATGCTATCAAAAGACATCCAAGAAAGCAGAAATCTCACTAATAAAACATGATGATTATGAACCACAACCATACAACTATCCTAACACTGAATGTGAATGGTCTCACTGCACCAATCAAAAGACACACAGATTTGCAGACTGGATCCAAAAACAAATCCAACAATATGCTGTTTACATGAAACCCACCTTTCAGCCAATGACACCCACAGATTGAGAGTGAAAGGATGTAAAAAAATCTATCATGCATATGGCCCAAGAGAGCAAGCTGGAGCTGCAATACATAAACTCAACAAAAATATACTTCAAACATAAATTAATCAGAAGAGATAAAGAAGCCCAATATATCCTAGTAAAGGGAACAATACAACAGGAAGATATAACTTTAGTAAATATATACTCTCCAAACACAAATGCTCCCAAATATGTGGAAAAATTACTACAGGCCATAAAATAACTTATGGACCTCAACAGAATAATACTGAGAGACTTTAATACTCCCCTATCACCAATAGAGAGATTATGAAAGCAGAAAAACAATAAAAACATCTCCAGTCTAAACAACTCCATAAAGCAAATGGACTTCACAGATATCTATAGAATACTCCACCCCAAGTTGGCTAAGTACACCTTCTTCTCAGCAGTTAATGGATCTTTCACCAAAATAGATCATATTCTAGTTCACAAAGGAAATCTCAGCGAATATAAAAAGTAGATATTATCCAATGTATCCTATCAGACCATGATGTCATGACCCTAGCAATTAACAACAAACATCATAACAGAAAACACACATATACATGGAGACTGAATAATACCTTATTAAATGAAGAATGGATCCAAGAAGACGTGGGAGCAGTAATCAAGAAATTCTTGAAAGAGAATGAGAATGAAGACACAACATATCAAAACCTTTGGGAAAGCATGAAAGCATTCTTACAGGGAAAATTTATAGCACTGACAGCCTACATTAAAAACCAGGAGAGATCTTGAATAAATAAGCTTATGTTCCACGTCAAATCCCTACAAAAGGTCCAAAGCACCGCTCTCCCACGCTGGTGCAAGTACTTATGTTAAAGGACTTTAAAATCAGCACTTGTAAACCGAGGGGACAGGTGGAGAGTTATTGACCGTGGTGATCGCGTTAAAGATCTTGCACCAAAATCTCTCCTTCCCAGGCTCCGAGGGCAGCGGCTGGAAGTGTAGCAGGAACTCCCAGCACCACACAGACCCTTTGGGAAAGGGCCCAACATACCGAAACCTCTGGGACAGTATGAAGGCTTTCTTAAGAGGTGAATTTATAGCACTTCGAGCATACATCAAAAATCTAGAAAGAGATCAGATTAATAGCCTTATGCTTCAACTCAAATGACTACAAAAGGAGGAACAGTCCAACGCTAAATCTAACGGAAGACAGGAAATTACCAAAATCAGAGCTGAAATCAACGAAATTGAGAAAATCTATACACACTATCAACAAATCTAAGAGTTGGTTCTTTGAAAGAGTCAACAAAATCAACAGACCCCTTGCCAACCTCACCAAAAGGAAGAACGAAAGGAAGCAAACCAACAAAATCAGAGACAAAAATGGGGATGTCATCACAGACCCATCCAAGGTACAGAAGATTATCAGAACCTATTTTGAAAACTTATACTCTGCCAAATTCGATAACCTGGAAGACATGGACAGGTTCTTGGACACACACGACATCCCCTCTTTAACACAGGAGGAAATTGAAAACCTAAACCAACCTATCACAGAAAGCGAAATTGAAGCAGCAATCAAAGCTCTCCCAAAAAAGAAAAGCCCAGGTCCGGATGGATATTTGGCAGAATTCTACCAAGCCTTCACAGAAGAACTAACACCGATCCTCTACAAGCTCTTCCAGGAAATTGATAGAGAGGGATCACGCCCAAACACTTTTTATGAAGCAAACATTACACTGATTCCAAAGCCCAACAAAGACACGTCAAAGAAAGAAAACTACAGACCAATTTCCCTGATGAACATTGATGCAAAAATCCTTAATAAAATTTTAGCTAATCAGATACAAAAGCACATTGAAAAGATAATACATCATGATCAAGTGGGCTTCATTCCAGGAAAATAAGGCTGATTCAACATACGCAAATC
>PVKS010052175.1:0-10868 GCA_004027875.1 Aplodontia rufa
CATCCTGGATCTTGACTGTGGTGGTAGACACACAAATCTACACATGTGACATAATAGTATAGAACTATACCACACACACACACACACACACACACACACACACACACACACACACAAATATCCAATAACAAAACTATGAAGTGCATGTAACACTGGTGAGATCCAAACCACTGATGTCCTGTTTTTGATATTGCACTATACTTATGTAAAATGTTTCCATTGGAGGAAACAGAATGGAGGGCATGCAGGTCCTCTACTATTTTTACACCTTCCTGTGCGTCTAAAATTATTTAAAAATGAATCATTAGAGCCAGGCATGATGGCACACACCTGTAATCCCAGCAACTCGGGAGGCTGAGGCAGGAGGATCACAATTTGGAGGCCACCCTCAGCAATTTAGCGAGACCATGGATTCTCAATATCACCACCAAATAAATAAATAAATGGGGGGAAAAAGATAATTTGGAAATTATGAGGATGACTTGGTGAACAGCTAGCACTGCAACATATCACTCGGTAAGACGATTTGTTCTGCGTATAGCTTATTTGGAGAATTAAGGAGTGCAATGAACTGAAATGTGTCCCTCCAAAAATTCCCCTGCTGAAGTCCTGACCCCCAGTGGGTGGGATTTGGACTTGGATCCCTGAGAGGTGATAGGTTTGTATGGTGTCATAGGGTGGGGTCTTCATGATGGCATTCGTGTCCGTGTAAGAAGAGATGGTAAGTCACAACAAAAGTGCCCCGGGTGGCACCCCAATCACAGACGCCCACCCTCCACAACTGTGAGGAGACACACGTCCGCTGCTTCCGCTAACCAGCCCCTGGTGTTTTGTTACAGCATCCCACGCTGCCCAAGACAAAGGGAGGTGGCCCTCATGCACTCATCCTGCTGCTCATTCATGGATTCATGCATCTCTCTCAGCAGTGACTATATGCTCTGACTGTCCCCACTGGTCATTGGGACCATAAAACACAGAGGCCTTCCCTGGATTGAGGGAAAGACTGGCAGGCACCAGGCAGGTGAAATGGATCAGGAAGTGTAAGCCAGACAGAGAGACAGGATGCTCCCCAAAGTGGGATGTGCACAAGGGACAAACGGAAGAAGCAGAGGGGAGAGGGGGATGAGGTGGGGCTGTGGAAGCAGGCAGGGGCCAGAGCTGAGGGGCCTCATGGATATGTGACCACCCATCCTGACTTCCTGGGGCAGCCTGTCACCCTGGCAGGATTTCAACTGACTCTATCTTCACTTTAAAAACTGTCCTGTAGGTCTGGCATGGTGGCACCACCAGTAATCCCAGCAGCTCAGGAGGCTGAGACAGGAGGATTGCAAATTCAGAGCCAGCCTCAGCAACCTAGTGAGGCCCTAAGCAACTTAGCAAGAACCTGTCTCAAAATAAAAAATAAAAAGGGCTGGGAATGTGGCTCAGTGGTTAAGAACCTGATACAAAAGAATAAATAAATCGATAAATACCATCCTTTGGTAGATCACTCAAAGTCACCCTATATTTGGGCCATGTGAGGATGTTGGGTAGCCATGGCAGCAAGGTTGGGTTTGAACTTCTGTTCTAGAGAGGCCTCTCTGGCCTCAGGCTTAGAGGCAGGGTTGGAAGGGAGACTTTGCTTATCCTCCACAGAGGAAGAGGGGGAAGAGAGAGGCTGCCAGGGCTAAATTCCAAGCCCACCACCAAGAGGTTGCAGTTAGGAGGCTGTAGTGGTCACCGCAGCTGTTTTCCTATTTACTAACCCCCACCCTGAGCCCTCTGATACGCCACCTCCTCATCCTCCCAACCCCCAACCTCTACCCTCCCACCTCCACCCCTAGGTAAGCATCAACCTAAGAACAATTCAGGAAGTTGGGGGCTGGTTAGATGGGGAAAATGGGTTTTCCAGGAGGGACCAAGCTTCCTTTGTTGTCTCTGAGGACTTGCTCAGCATTCAGACCCAGAGCTAATGAGCCCATCAGTCATCAATCCAGACACCCTTATGCAGCGTAGGGACCATGCTCCAACCCCGTGCCTGCATCATCTGCAGGAAAGCTAGAATCCGCTGGGATACATGCCCCCCCGATGTTGAGATGGTCATTGTGAGCAGAGTTCCTGCAGGGTTACAAAATTAGACTTTCTCCCAATTTCTCCTTTGTGCATCTTATGGAACCACCTCAAATAGCCCAACCTTCCACCTCAAAGAGGGCTCTACCCCTGTCCTCCAGCATGTTCTGGGCATCTGTGAGCCATCTCTTAAGAAATTCAACTTTTTCTTCTTTACCCTCTTACCTGCATCCCCACCCCATCGTCCTTTTGGCTTTGCCAACCACCCCAACTACTTTCGACTGGTGATGTTTGACATCACCTGAAATTTCCTTCTCTGACCTTACCGAGAAATTTGTTTTAAAATTTTGTTACAGTGCAACATTCATGGTAACACAAATCACCATCCAAAAAGGAAACATGAGCTGGGCTGTAATCCCAGAAGTTTAGGAGGCTGAGGCAGGAGGATCGCAAGTTCAAGCCAGCCTCAGCAACTTAGCAAGACCCTGTCCTCCATCTCAAAATAAAAAGGGCTGAGGATATAGCTCAGTCACAAAGTGCCCCTGGGTTCAATCCCCAGTGCCCAAAAAAAAGGGGGAAACATCACTAATTTTTCATATTTAACTTTAAATTTAATTTTTTAACTTTAAATTTAATGTATTTTGTAACTTTAAATTTAATGTAATCAGTATGCTTCCTGTCCCTTTAAGTCAGACCATCCCAAATATGGGTCTGAGTTTGTATTGGCATGATGTTGAAAAAATAATGACTTCTGGACCTTACCAGGGAAAGAAGGCTTTTGGTTATTTGTTACAGAAGGCAATTTTGATGCAACTGACATTTCTCAGACTCCCATCTTGGGAACATCCTATGTGAAACCCAAATTTTCTGGCAGCTGAGACCCCAGCCCAACTGCTGGGGGCCTGGGCAGAGATAAAAGGAAGAGGATACCCAGCAGGCAGTTGGGATCACACAAGAAGCCCTTTCTCTGGGCCCAGGGAGATGAGCTGGGACGGGTCGGGGAGGGTGGAGGAGGAGCAGCACCCGGCCTCATTCTAGAGAACTCACAAAAAGCGCACTTTTCCCACTTTCCATGGACAGGCTCTGTTTCCCGTGTTTCCAGCCCACTCTGAGCACCAATCTCTGAGAGGCGCCTTTCTTCTCAAATCTTTTATCCCAGAACACAGGATGCTGCAGGGACTCCCCTGTCCTCCTCCCAAGGAGAAGTCTCCCACACTCCAGGGAGACAGGCAGCCTTCCCCCAGCAGTCTGGGACTCCCTCAGCTCTATTGTTTCCTTCACAACATTGAAAGCAGTTTTTCCTTGTTTCTGCCATTCCTGAAACTAGGAATCTAAAAGTTGGAAAAGATAATCTCAAAAAGTAGGGAGATGGATGTAATCCCAGCTACTTGGGAGGCTGAGGCAGGAGGATTGCAAATTAGAGGCCAACCTGGGGGACCTTAGCAAGACCCTGTGTCTAATTAAAAATTAAAAAGAGCTCATGGTAGGTCACCCCTGGGTTCCATCTGATTGCTCTTTGAGGGAAGATATGATGTGGTTAAGATGGGGGAAACCTATTTTAATTTACTCTTGATTTCTCTTTTTCTATCTTCCAAATAATCTGAGGATCACTTATTATTTTTTTAACACTAAAAATCAAAAGGAAAGCTATCAAGTATATTCCTTCCTTTGCCATCTGCTTTTCAGAATTCCTGAGACCTGCAATATGGATTTTTTAAAAGTTGAACTTGCTAGACAAGCTAGGCGGGTCCTGACAACATCCGATAGTGCTCAGCCCCTCTCCCTGCAGCCAGCTGCCGGATGCAAAGCCCAGCCTCCTCCCTGTGTGACTTTAGGTGAGCTGCTCCACCTCCCCATCCATCAATCCATGAAACTGAATTGATAATGGCACCCATATCAAAGCAGCATTTCTCGCATACAGATCTGGCCTAGAAGATGCTCAAGAAGAATTAATGTATATTTTAACCACGCGACTACATATTTACTATATATCAACATACGTACATATTAATGTACATTTCCTTCTGGGCAAAGACTGACTTCCCTTAACACTTTCTCTAACAAGCAGAAAGGTGGGTATCCTTGTATCTGAGGCCAGTTTGCTATTTTTGGTAATGGCCCACTGTACCACTGAGCTACATCCCCTTTTTAACTTTGAGACACGTTGTTGTTTAGGGCCTAAGTTGTCCAGGCTGGCCTTGAACTTGTGGTCCTCCTGTGTCGGCCTCCCGAGTTGCTGACATTACAGATGTGAGCCACCCCATCCAGCCAGTTCACTTCTTCTGGCAGGGAGAAGCTCCAGACAGGGTGGCTCACAGGACAGACTTCCAAGGCAATGAGTTTGGGGAACTGGTCACTTAAATAAATGTGAATCTCTGGATTGCTTTTTTCTTTCAAAGATATTTCCAGAGTACAAAACAGAACATCTGGACTAGAAGGAAAGTCCCAAAGCCCTGTGCATACTCCCATGGTTGCCCTGAGGAATGGTGGTGTGGGAGATCCTGGGTCTGGTGCTTCTTCCTGTGGGGTTCCAAAGTCATTCCAGGTGAGGTGGGCCCCCAAAAGCTCTCCTTCACCCACATCCAGACACTTGTCCTGAGGGAGAATGGCTTTTCCAAAGCCCTGCCCTTGGGTTTTCCAATGTCCCAATCTTATGCTTGTTATTAAGATTTAAAAAGCTCACTGGGTTTGTTTTGAAGACAAGGGAAAAAATAACATTATGCTATTTTAAACGGCTGCGAATATTTCAAATATGACCCGAGGTAGTAAAAATACCCTATTTCCCAAACCACAAACCCCACTCCTTGTTAAAATCCAATTGCCGTCCGAATGTGGGATGGAGAGTCGGGAAGTCAAGCCCTGAGCATCTCGCGCTGAATCTTTTCAGGACAATGGTGAAACACTGTCCTCCACACTTGCATTTCTAGGTTTCACTGCCTAAGTTCACAAAATCGCAGTACGAACAGGACCCAGGCTTTCCCATGGTGACACCTGAGGTCCCACAGCTTGCAGATGCCGTGACAGTGCGATCCTGGGTCCCACTTAAAATATTTCTCTGATGTTGGAGATGGAAAAGCACCGGTCCTTGTAAGAGGGGGCCCCATCGCTCTTCTGCCATCTCTCTCGGAGCTCAAGGGTTGATTCTGGTTCATTTTGGAGAATCCTGTGCCAAGCACTGTGTCTGACCCTGAGCCTTCTACAGACGTTTGTTGAATGATCTATTTAAAGAACGAGGCCCAGGAAGGAGACAAAACTGGCATAACTCGTTTTTTTTTCTTTTACTTTATTTAAGTAAGTGCACTGTTTTATGTTAACTGTATAGTTTAAATTTTAAACACAATATTTGTGCCTACATAAATAGTTGGAAAAGGTAAAATGTCATAACACTGGGTATTTGTTATTAAAGCTGCAGCTTGCCTGTGCATTATGATAACTGGATTTAAAACAAGGAACGGATTGTTCCTTGCTCTGCTTACTCTGAGTTTCAGTGTTTTGCAATGTTAAGTCTTTCTTTGGGATATAAACAGATGGTGACAAAGGTGGGTGCCTTGTGGAGTCCTCGCATCTGAGCCTTGACCTCTGAGTGCTGCAAGGTACTGAGGAGAGGAGCTGAGTCCAGGCCCAGCAAGGAGCGACTCTGAGGGCAAGCCAGCCCAGCCTGCAGTGTCCAGATTAAAACCAGCTACTTCTCCCACGGTTACAGTAATGGAAGACTCGAACTTGACCAGGCAGCCACAGGGAACAAAAGGTGACTTTTATTGGCCCAACTTTTTAACTCAAAAATTTAAGGATAGTGTGCAGTTGTTGTATGACCCTTACCTATAAGAAGAGCTTTCTCACTAAGAGCAGTGGCACACACCTGTAATCCCAGCAGCTCAGGAGGCTGAGGCAGGAGGATGAGTTCAGAGCCAGCCTCTGCAACTGAGCAAGGCCCTGAGCAACTTAGTGAGACCCTGGTCTTGAAATAAAAAACAAAGATGGGCTGGAGATGTGGCTCAATTGTTAAGGGCCCCTGGGTTCAATCTCCAGTACCAAAAAAAAATGGTTTTGTCTCCTGGCTTCAGCACCCCCACCAAACCCTCCCCACAAACACAGAAGCCTGTCTAGCATCAGTCTCTGCGACTACCAGCGAGCAACAAGTTATGGGTGGGACTAAGGACGGAGGCTGTCCTCCACTTTCAGGCTCAGAATCCTAAGAAAGTCCCTCCCTGCCTGTGGAGCCATGTTCTGCCTTCTCTTGGGCCTCACGAACTATATCTGTGCTCACCTCTGCCAATCAGCCAACGTGTCTGATGCACAGTAACCTAACAATGAGAAAGTTCTGTTGAATAAAAATAACAACAAATAAAGTTGTACTTTAAAAACAAACCAAGGGGCTGGAGGGGTGGCTCAGTGGTTACAGCGCTTGCCTGGCATGTGCAAGGACGCAGGTTCAAACCCCAGCGCAGCAAAGTGTCAGAGCAACAAAAGCCACAAGAAAAACTAAATAAAATTGATTCTCTCTCTCTCTCTCTCTCTCTCTCTCTCTTTAAAAAGAAAAAAAAAAAAAACAAGTGATAAAAATTCAACTAAAATTCGGGGTCTGCCCCAGGACCACTGCATGGAATTTTCCACAAAGGACTGCCACGGGAGGCTCTGAGTCTGTTTCCACCAGGAGGGGGTTGATGCTGTTCTGACAACAACCAAGCCAGGATTCTATAAAAACCTGTCTGGGCTTCCTCTCCAGCTCACCTAGTTCCCAATTAACACCTTATTAGGCTGCGCACCTGGGTATGTCTTTTTCCTGCTCCACCAGCCCATCTTTAACCCTGGCCTGGACTTCTCCAGCAGGTGGACAGAGCTGAACAAGTTTCCTCTGTTCAGGGACAGAACTATGAGAAGACCACCCCTCTCCCTGTCATGAACTCTACACGAGCATGGGGTCTTCACCTTTCCCTGGATGGGATCTTTTGCCATCTGCTGAAGACAAGGACCCGTGCACTTGCGCGCGCGCGCACGCGCACACACACACACACACACACACACAAGTTGCAAAGTTCATAAAATGACGCACATAGGATAATGAAAGAGAAAAGTATAGGAAAACAGTATTTGAATTTAAAATCATGCTATAGTAGTATATGAGCTTCCTTAGTAACTAACACTGCACGCAGCACAATCTAGCAGCTAGTCTCATGACTGCCACAATTTTGAAGACATAGGGAAAGTGATCTATCATGATACTTACCATGGGGGCTGGAGCGGTGGCTCAGGGGTTATGGTGCTTGCCTGGCATGCGCAAGGACCCAAGTTCAAATCCCAGCACCACGTACACAACAAAGTCTCAAAGCAACGAAGGCCACATGAAAAACTAAATAAAATTGATTCTTCCTTACTGTCCCTCTCTCTTTAAAATAAAAGAAAAGATATCTACCATGACTATAATGTGATCTGAAAATACCTGTCATTTCTTCTAGGTGCAGAGGAGCAAGGACTGCCAGGGTAACTCTGGTTTGCTGTCCAGTCATGATGGAAGGCACTGTTAAGATTCAGTTAGAGCTGGGTACAGTGGCAACATCTGTGATCCCAGCAGCTCAGGAGGCTGAGGTAAGAGGATCACAATTTTGAGGCCAGCCTCAGCAACTTAGTGAGAACCTGTCTCAAAATAAAAATAGACTGGAGGTGTGGCTCAGCAGTTAAGTGCCTCTGGGTTCAATCCCTGGTACAAAAAAAAGAAAAAGAAAAGAAAAAGAAAAAATCGTTTAGAGACTGCTAAAAGTTAAGACACTTTTTTTTTCCATCCAAATTCATCCAGATGGGAAACCCCTGAGCTTGGTGCTTCCAACCTTTCTCTTTCCCCAGCCTCTTTTGGAAGTACAGGGATCAGAGCCAACATGTCCATTGGGTTCAGGGACCTTTTAAGGACTCACAAAAATGTTTTAATTTCTTTGAAAATTAGAAGAAAAATGGATGTACTTATAATGGATGTGGTTTAGTCAGCTCTTCCATTGCTGTGACTAAAAGATCTAACAAGAACAATCAGAGGTACTATTTGGGGGCTCACAGTTTCAGAGGTCTCAGTTCGTAGACAGTGAGCTCCATTCCTTGGGACCTGAGGTGAGGCTGGACATCGCGGTGGAAGAGTGTGGAGGGGGAAAGTGGCTGGGGCATCTCACCAGGAAACAGCTCTCCTCACCAGCACCAAATATGTATCCCAAAGGCACCCCATGCCCACCTCCTCCAGCCATGCCCTGCCTGCCTTCAGTTTCCACCTAGTTAATCCCTATCAGGGGATTCATTCACTGTGGGGTTAAGGCTCTCCTAAGCCCATCAGCTCTGCTCTCAGTCTTCCTGCACTGTCTCGTACATGAGCTTTTGGGGGACACCTCACATTCAAACTCTACCAGATATACAACAAACCTAGCCTGAATCATATCCATTGTATAAAAATGGAGCCCTAAATATAATTTTTGGAGGTTTCATTGGTGTTTTCTTGCTTTTGTACAGAGGAAAGGGTTCATGAAGACAGATCTATAATGCCTCCTGCCTGGAACTGATGGTGCTTCCTGGGGATACCATGGCTTTGAGTCCCTTCATGTAAAATAAGCAAGGTTTGTCCTTGGTTTGGGCATGCGCTCGTCCCCCTGAACCACTGAGTCAGAGGCTCCCAATCGGCTCCTGTTTTCCCCACTCCAGCCGGGGTCAGCGGCTTGTCTAGGTTGACCTGGGACTTTCTCGGTTTCAGCACCAGAAGTTGAACATCCCAGGGGCCCTCTCAGACCTAGCAAACCTGCTGTGTTGTGGTGTAAACGGAATCAACTGTCCCCTCTGAGCCCCGACTTCAGAGAGAGGAAATCATAACCCCAAAAAGTGACCAGGACAATCAGGCTTAACCCACTGTGGCCAAATGCACAAATCTCTCTCCATCCTAAAGTAACTTGAATGCTTTAATAAAGACAATAATTAAAATTCAGACTAGAACCCCAACAAGAGGATAAACTCCTGCTGATGAGTTTTTCCTTAGATAAACCTTATACATGTAAAGGTAACATTCCACCCGAATGATTCCCAAAGACCGAAAAACAGAAAAAGAAAACTTCTCCATCCCAATCTCAACCCATAAGCCATCTTTGGAAATGAAGCCAATGTTAGCACTTTCCTAGAGATCCTTTCACCAACAAGATGCTGAGTTGCTAAAAGCATTAGCCACTTCCCTTCCCAGCTCTTGGTGCCTCAGTTTCTGCATCTATAAGACACATAATGACTGGACCCACCCGGTCGAGTGACGGTCCACATGAAAGGCATGACCGTGGTTCCTAATGAATATTCCCTAAATGTTGGGATTGTACATCAGATGAGGTGGCTCACGTCTGTAATCCCACAGCTCCAGAGGCTGAGGCAGGAGGATCGCAGGTTCAAAGCCAGCCTCAGCAACTACAGAGAGGCCCTAAGCAACTTAGTAAGACCCTGTCTCAAAATAAAAATAAATAAATTAATTAAAAAGGGTTGGGAGGGGGCTGGAGCGGTGGCTCAGCACTTGTTCAGCATGCACAAGTCCACAGGTTCAAACCCCAGCACCCATGTACACAACTAAGTGTCAGAGCAATGAAAGCCATGTGAAAAACTAGATAAAAATTGATTCTTTCTCTCTCTCTCTTTCTCTCTCTGACTGTCCTTCACTCTTAAAAAAAAGGGGGAGAGGGGTTGCAGAATGTTGCTCAGGGTTTACGCACCCTTGGGTTCAATGCCTGATGCAAAAAAAAAATTGAGATTGTAGCAGTAATGCAATAATATTAACATAGCAGTTGCCCGTGTTTTCTCCCCCTCTATCCTCCCAACCCAGGAGGATAGAATGGTCTAGAATGGGATACTGTTTAGCCTGTCTTGAAGGAGGGTACGGTGGAGAGAGGCAGGGCTCATGCCTAGCCCTTCTCCATGAGACCTGAGGGCCCACCGCCTTGGTGTGTCTGTGGAGAGCCTGCTGGGTGTATGGCCTCTTCTAGTCCTCCATTGTCCTATATGTCTGCCTCCAGCCCCATGTGGCTATTAGCATTTATTTTTTTAAGAGTGAGAGAGACAAACTGTATGATTCTTAACGCAACAAAGGAATGACTGCCTAGGATACCTGGAGGCGTAGGGTGGGGGGGCAGGGCGCGGGGAGGGATTAGGAAGAATATCTAGGAGACTGGAGGGTGGGAATACGAGGGAATAATCTCAGAAGGAGATCTCTGACCTCCACGAGATATCCATTTAACTCAGGGGTTCTTCTGGGGGAAACAGCGACATAGGGAACCCAAGCTGGGCACCCATGACATGGCATGGGTGTACATACACATTTGTTTTTGATTGTTTGACAATGTTTCCCCCTTAATTGTAACTCCATATTCATCTAATTAAAAAAAGAGTGAGAGAGAGTCAATTTTATTTGTTTTTATCTGGTTTTTGTTTTGCTGACACTTCAATGTGTACGTGGTGCTGGGGCTCGAACCCAGGATGCCGTGCATGCCAGACAAGTGCTCTACGGCTGAGCCACTGCTCCAACCCCTGGCTATTTGCATTTAAATTTAATTCAAAATGCAGTTCTTAGTCACACTAGCCACAGCTCAAGCGTATGTGGCTGTATGTGGCTACTGGTTACCATGTTGGAAAGAAGAGATCCAAGACTTTCCCATCACTGCAGAAAGTCCACTTGGACAGTGCCATTCTGGAGCCCTCCCAGCTCCTAAGGGCAGAGCCTGCCCTGGGAGGCCAGTGGAAGCCCTCTCTCTCTTCTCTTGCTGTACTGTTCCAGCCCTCCGTCCCGGGAGTTCCACCCCAAGCCCTTGGTAGACCACAGGTCT
>PVKS010052176.1:0-10875 GCA_004027875.1 Aplodontia rufa
AAACTATAACTCTAATATCTGATAGAATTGTATACTTTGTGTAACTACTACCCTGTTCATGTTGTGATTTTTAATGCAGTGAACGACATAGTAGACACCTGCAGTTTAATGCCTGTGCTAGTTCATGGTTGTTCATTATTGGTGCTATGTTAAATTCTGATCCCACCAATCCTGTACTGTTGGAAATTAGTGTTATAGATGTCAAAGTGGACATCAGACATGCATCTTAAGGCTGTACATTTG
Organism: Aplodontia rufa; assembly: GCA_004027875.1. NCBI lineage: Eukaryota > Metazoa > Chordata > Mammalia > Rodentia > Aplodontiidae > Aplodontia > Aplodontia rufa. Next base: position 244 of record PVKS010052176.1, read on the forward strand.
TCACTAACATTATTGCTATTCCTGCCCCCCGCTTCTACTTGAGAGGTGGGAAAATGATTGGGACATGATCACACAGAAGATATGCTACTGCTGAGCAATACTTACAACTCAGTCACATAACAACAAATCTCACTCCATAATGATCTAACTCCAGTTGTGTCTCAAAAACTTCAACACATAAAATAGGGGAGACCATAATCTAAAACCAATAACCACAGAGGGTCCTCAGGACTTACTCCTGGACATCTACTCATATATCAAATACAGAGAGAAGTCCCAAGACAAAAAATAACCACACACAAAAAGACAAGTGCATAAAAGAGGAAGGAGAATCCATTTCAACTAATGCACAAGTTCAAGACCAGTGAAAACATGAGGAAACAAGCAAACAAATCTTCCTCCTCCAAAAACTTATAATTCTTCAACAAAGATCTCACAGGTATGGAAGTGGATGAAATTCCAGGGAAATGCAAAAAGCAAACAAACAAACAAAAACTATTAAAATGTTCAACAAACTCAAAGGTGATTTAAGTAATGAATTAAGAAAGTAAATGTAGGAGATGAAAAACCATTTCATTAAATAAATAGAGAGGTTGAAGCCAGAGTCAGTGGCACACACCTACATCACAGTGATTTGGGAAGCTGAGGTAGCATGATGTGAGTTCAAGGCTAGTCTAAGCAACTTAGCAAAGCCTGAAGCAACCAAGTAAGACCCTGTCTCAAAATAAAAAATAAAAAGGGATGGGGATGTAGCTCAGCAATTAAGCACTCCTAGTTTTAATCCACAATACCTAAATAAATAAATAAACCAAACAAAACTCCTATAAATGAAAGGCAAAATGAATCACACTAAAAATTCACTTGAAAGCATCACCAACAGATTAGATTGCATACAAAATAAACTTTGGGCCTTAACATACTTCAGGCCTTGGAAATGGGGCACTAAGCCAAAAAGAAAAAAAAAAGAAAAGAATAAAAGACCATGATCAGAATATACAAGAACTCTAAGACAGCATCAAGAGAAGAGAACAAATCTGGGGGCTAGAGCAGTTGCTCAGTGGTTAAGGCGCTTGCCTGGCATACGTAAGGATGCAGGTTTGAACCCCAGCACCACGTATGGAATGAATAGTCAGAGCAATGAAAGCAAGATAAAAAACTAAATAAAATTGATTCTCTCTCTCTCTCTCTCTCTCTGTTTCTCTCACTTTAAAAAAAAAAGAGGACAAATCTGAGAATCATTGGGATAGAAGAGAACTTGAAGATACAGGCTAAAAGCTAATGCCTAATCTGAATTTAATATCTTCAGTGAGATATCAATAGAAAATTTTCCCTATATTAAAAAAGAGGACTGGAGATGTGGCTCAGCAGTAGAGCACTTTCCTGCCATGCACAAAGTTCAATCCCAAGCACCACATACAAAACTAAATGTAGAAAAACATATGAAAAAAAAAACTCTTTTACTCTCCACATTCAAGTACAGGAGAACCCCAAATAGGTAAAATCAGAACAGAACCTCTTGAAGACACATCATAATCAAAATGCCTGACAGAAAATATAAAATCTGTAAGAGAAAAATGTCAGGTCACATTTAGATCAAACCAATAAGGCTCACTTCTGACTTCTCAACTTAGACCCAAAAATCAAGTAGGGCCTGGAATGAGATATTCTACACTCTAAAAGAAAACAATTGACAGTCAAGATTCCTGTACAAGGAAGCTCTTTCAAATCAATGGAGAAACAAAACTTTTCATGACAAGGATAATCTAAAAGAATTAATGACCACTATAACAAAGAATACGCAAAGAAATACTGCACACAAAGGAATCAAAACACAAAGCCCAAATCTTCTAAATAGAGGAAGATCATTAGAAGAGCAACCAATTAAATGAAAATCAAAACATAATTAAATATAACAATCAAACCAAAATGGGATGAAACTAAAAACACATATCCATAATAGCACAATAGTCTCAACAATCCAAGTAAAAGACACATTAGCAGAATGGATTTAAGAAAAATTCAAACTATACACTATTTGCAGGAGACTCGTTTTGGGCAAAGATCTCAACAGGAATCAAAGGAAAAGAATAGAAAAAATATTCCATGTAAATGGAGTCTAAAAACAATTAGAGGGTCCCAGGCAGCTGGTGCCCAGGTCACCCTAAGGAAGACACTCACACCCAGAGCCTCCCTGACCACCAACCCCATGGGCTGAGGATTATGGTCCCAGCTTATAGGTGCCCAGGATAGCCCTGAAGAGGATCCTGATAAAATCCAGCACCAATTTATGATAAAAACTCTGGAGAAGATAGGGATCAAAGGAATGTTTCTAAACTATGTAAAGGACATATGTGACAAACCCACAGCTAGTATAATACTAAATAGAGAAAAGCTGAAAGTGTTTCCACTGAACTGGGGAACAAGCCAAGGCTGTTCACTACCACCACTTTTATTCCATATAGTTCTCGAGACCCTATCTGGAGCAATCAGGCAAGAGAAGGAAATTAAATGGATAAGAATAGGAATATAGACCCATCCCCAGGACCCCACAGGAGCTGATTCATCCAGCTGTTGCACACAGATGCAGGCTTCAGGCACTCCAGGAGACTGATGCCCAGGACTCCCCACCAGACACAACTCACCCAGCTGCTTCATGCACTCAGCCATTCCATGAACCCAGACCTCAGGCACTCTGAGAACACCCACATCAAAGACACTACCAGGGTCAATGTACACAGCCACGCATTCAGATCCAGACAGGCACTTGCAGTTCACCCAAAACCAGAATCCACCATTCATGTGCAGACCCGCCCAACCATCACACACATATCCACCCACTGCAGCCCATACTTGCCAGATCCAGATATATTGGGCCCATACCCACTGCCAAGGATTCTAGATCCCATCACAATGTGCAGAAAGCCTGATCAGGCCTGTCTCGAGACCCCAGGATCCAACTATTGTGCTTCTCTAATTCAGCAGGCTTCCCCACATCCCCAACAGATTCTAGATCAATGCCTAGAGCCAGATACATAAGAGAAACTCAATTCAGAGATCTAGAAGAAGATTATCAAAAATGAGAAATCAAAATACAAAAGTTTCGGCATGGCTTCTACGAGAAAAAAAGTCCAAGCATGACAAGAAAGTTTCTTTAATCAAAACTACCAAAAAAGACTTGGAACTGAAACAGAACCTGATAGAAGAGCTTCGGAAATGTGTGGATACGTACAAATACCTCTTCATTTCTCTGTGGCCAACATGAGGAACTGCTGAAGGACATCAGGAATGCCTGGAAACAGCCAGATGTTCTTTGGCAAAAACAAGGTGATGACGGTAGCCTTGGGTTGAAGCCCATCTGATGTATACAAAGACAACCTGCACCAGGTCAGTAAGAAGGTGAGGGGTGAAGTTGGTCTCCTTTTTACCAACCACACAAAGGAGGAGGTAAATGAGTGGTTCACAAAATATACAGAAATGGACTTTGCCCAAGCTGGCAACAAAGCGACTTTCACCGTGAGCCTGGATCCATGGCCCCTGGAGCAGTTTCCCCACTCCATGGAACCACTGCTGAAACCACTGGGCCTGTCCACTGCCCTCAAGAGAGGTGTGGTGACCCTGCTGACCAACTACAAGGTATGCAAGGAGGGTGGTATGCTGACACTGGAGCAGGCCCGTGTCATGAAGCTTTTTGAGTATGAGATGGCTGAATTCAAGGTGACTATCAAATACATGTGGGATGCACAGACGGGAAGTTTCCAGCAGATGGGAAATGACTTACCAGAGAGCGCCTCCGAGTCCTCAAAGAAGAGCCAGAGGAGGAGAATGACGACGACTGATCAGGGACTGAGGACTGAAGGCCTACCAGCACTTTCCAGGTCTCCATAACTGCTGCTGCTGCTGCTATGGAGGAAGCAATAATTGAATTGATTTTTGCTTTTGATGAAGACAGGAACTGTATAGGAACTGTTTCCATACAGAATAAAACCTGGTCTGTAGGGTGTCCCACTATGGACAGCAAGACACTTTTTTTTAGAAAAAAGGCCTTTGGGTTTATGCCTGTTTGGATTCCCAGGATTTCCCCTGTCGACCTAGTTGGTCAGTACAGCCCTGGCTCCTGTGGGGTCACAGTACAGCTTTGCAGTTCTGGGGACAACTGAGCACAAACCCCAGAACTGGCTTTCTCCTCCTGTCTAGACCTTGGTACGCTTTGCTTGGAACTGAGATTTTCTGAAGAAAGTTATGTACCCTGGTGGCACTTCCAGCCCTGCATATGCACAAACACTCCCAAAACCAGGGCCTATTGGTGGATGCAAAGAAGCCAGGTGCTTTAAGTTGAGAGGGAGGTCAACTGTCTCACAGCATCCTGGAAATTTCATTCCTGGTGACTGCAGTTGTAGCTTTTTGTCCACATTATTTCATATACAGGTATTTAGTGAAAGCACCCAATGAGAGAAATCTATTTCAGGGCATATGATGCAATACGTATCTGTATTTCTTTGATTTATGTCCTCTGTTCCTGGCTTCTAACTCCCTTTAATCTTCCTGATCCTTTAGCTGACCATAAAGGTATTCTCTTGGCCTGGGGGTCCAGCTCACTGGTCAAGTTCTTACCTACCATCACAAATAAATTCTCTGACCTACCCGTTGGGATAGTAGGTCTTACACATCACCCCTACCCTCCCCCCTAACTAAGGCTAGAACCCAGTGATACTTTACCACTGAGTCACATCCCTGCCCTTTTTATTTTGAGACAGGGTCTCGCTAAGTTGTTTAGAGCCTCTCAGAATTTCTGAGTCTGGTCTCAAGCTTGCAGTCCTCCTGCCTCAGCCTCCTGAGTTGCTGGGATTACAGGAATGCACCACTGCGCCCAGCAAGGCTAATAGGTCTTAAGACCTGTATTCCAGAGGGATCTTCCCTTTACCCTTGATAGAGGAAAACTGCACAGAGAGGCCAAGAAAAAGCTAAATAGACAAGCCTTGCTGCTTTTCCCAGTCTGTACGCAATCGTACCTGTGCAATGAAGCCTCCATAGAAACCCAAAGGTTGCTTGGTGTGGTACACCCTGGAATCCCAGCTTCTGGGGAGGACAGGTGAATTTGAGGCCACTGGGCAGTTTAGATCCTATTTCACAAATTGTCTAAAAAGGGCTGGGGGTGTTGGGGTTTAGCTCAGTGGTAGAGCGCTTGCCTAGCATGCGCAAGGCCCCAAGTTCAGTCCTCAACCCTGAAAATAAAAAAGGGCTGGAGATGGGGCTGGAGTGGTGGATCAGCAGTTACGGTGCTTGCCTGGCATGCGCGAGGATGTGGGTTCAAACCTCAGCACAATGTGCGCAATGAAGGCCACATGAAAAAAAATTAAAAATTTGATTCTCAAAAAGAAAAGGTTCACCTCAAGCCCACAACTCCCCAAGCAAGGAGCACACATGCAGTGATCAGGATAAAAACCTAGAAATAATTATCAATGATCTGATTATTAAAAGGAACAATGAACTAAAAGAAGATTTAATGAAGAGACTAAGTGAGAAAACTTGAGATGAAAAAATCTATTATCAAAGGACTAGACCTACTTAAAAGGAAGTAACAGAGCTAAAATCTGCAATCAATCACATCAGAGGAACAATGGAAGAATTTAATATAGGCTAACCTCTATTGAAAACACAATCTCAGCTCTGGAAGAAAGAATCTCCAACACTAAAGATAGTCTGAGTAAGCTTGAGTGCACAGATGACAAAAAAGGAAAAAACTCACAAAGTACTAGCAGAATTTTCAAAATGTTTAGTGAGAAATCAGAAGTAAACAATATAAGAGTAATTGGGATATAGGAAGAAAAAAACATGATTGAATGGTATAAAGAACATTCTGAACAAAATAGTTAAAGAAAATTTCCCATATCAGAATGGAGTCAGAAAACTCATCCAAGAAGCATGCGGGACACCCAAAAGGCCTGATCAAATGAGAAGTTCACTGAGACACATCGTGTTCAAAATGAATAACAGAGAAATCAAGGAAAGAATATTAAAATCAGCAAGAGAGAAATGCCAAATCACGTTCAGAGAAAAGCCAATAAAGACCATCTCTACCTATTCAGCTATACTCTAGAAGCAAGAAGATCCTGGAAGGAGATCTTTCAATGTCTGAATCCTCACAATATGCAGTTGAGAATATTATACCCAGCAAAAATCAACTTCAAATTCAATGAGGAAATAAGAACATATCACAGTAAGATCAAACTGGCAGCATTAATGAGCCAAAAACCAGCATTACAAAGAATTCTCAAAGATAAACTCCATAATTAAAATGGCCATTCTGCCAAAACTACTATACAGAGTCAATGCAATCCACATCAAGATATCAATATCATTCTTTACAGATAAAGAAAAAACAATTCTCAAATTCATTTGGAACAATAAACCCACAATAGTCAAAATATTACTAAGCAAGAAAGATGAAACAGGTGGTTTTGCAATATCAGATCTAAAACTATACTATAGAGCTATAGTAACAAAAACAGCATGATACCAGTATAAAAATAGCAATGAAGACCAATGATATAGAATAAAAGACTCTGAGATTAACCCACAAATCTTTAAACAAAGATCTTTGACCCAAAAGACAGTCAAAATATAACATGGAAGAATATCAGCCTATTCAAAAAATGGTGCTGGACAAACTGGACAGGCACTTGCAGGAAGTTGAAATTAGATCCTTATCTCTCACCTTGTACAAAAATCAAAATGGATCAAGGGACTAGGAATTAAATCAGTTACTATACAACTGCTAGAGAAAAAATTGGGACCAACACTCCAGCACTTTGGAGTAGGCAAAGACTTTCTCAATAAGGCTCCCAAAGTAAAGGAATTAAAGTAAAAAATCAATGAGTGGGATGCCATAAAACTAAAAAGCTCACCCAAGGAATTTGGTCACAATTGTCAAGAGACAACCTACAGAATGGGAGATCATCATGGCCTGTGATTCCTCCAATAAGGGAATAATATTCAAATTTTACAAAGCACTCAAAAAACTTAATGCCCAAAACACAAACAATCCAATCAATAAATGGGCCAGAGAGCTAAATAGAAACTTCTCAACAGAGGATAGCAAGCAAGCCAATGAATACAGGAGAAAGTATTCAAAATCATTAGGAATCAGAAAAATGCAAATGAAAACTATATTAAGATTTCACCTTATTCCAATCAGATTAGCAAAGATGAAGAATAAAAACAAAAACAGATGCCAGAGTGGTTGTGGTGTGACAGGAAAACTAGCACACTATTGGTGGGACTACAGATTAGTGCAGGTGTTCTGGAAAGCAGTGTGGAGAATCCTCAAAAAATTAAGGATGGATCCACCATACAATTCAGCTACCCTTTACTAGGTATTTTCCCAGAAGAGTTAGAATCAGCACGTTACAGAAACACAGCAAAATCTATTCACAACAGCTAAATTATAGAATCAACCCAGATAACCCTCACTGGATGAATGGATCCAAAAGATGTGATTATATATACAGTGGAATTCTACTCAGCTATTAGAAACAACAATATTGCAGCATTTGAAGGTAAATGGATGGCAATGGAAGAAATACTGAGCAAAGTCAGCCAAACCAAAGAAGCAAGGGTTGAATGTTTTCCCTCATTTGTGGAGGCTAGAGCTAAACCCAAGTTTGGGTGAAAGGTTGTCAAACTCATGTATTAGACCCAGCAAAGGCATAGCAACACATAATCTAGGGGAACTATAGATAAGTGATGAGGTGGAGGGGAGGAGAGCGGGAGGGAGAATAGGGAAGGATGTAGCAAAATAATCAATAATGTAGCATACTTTTTACTCCCCCAGAGAATCCAAATAATACTTATGCAATCATTTAATTCTGGAAAATTCTCAATCTAAACATTCATATCATTTGTAAAAGTGAAATATAAAAGAATCAGGAGACTGGGATGTGGGCAATGTAAGGGTAATTCTGGTTTAGGAACAAATGCATAACATTTTGTTATGTTATATGCATTTATGATTTAAAATAACCCAACTCCTTAATAAAAAAAAAATTTTTTTTTTAATTCGGGATGGATCCACCTTAAGACCCAAGACCCAGCTATCCCTCCTCTGGGCATTTTCCCAGAAGAGCGAGAATCAGCACATTATAGTGACACAGCAAAATCTATGTTCATAGTAGCTCAATTTCTGATAGCTAAATTGTGGTATTAACCCAGATGCCCCTCACTGAATGAATGGATCCAAAAGTTGTGATATATATTTATAATAGAGTTCTACTGAGCTATTAGAAACAATGATATTATGGCATTTGAAGGTAAATGGATGGATGGCAATGGAATAAATTATGCTGTGCAAAATTAGTCAAACCCAGAGACTCAAGGGTCAAATGTTTTCCCTCCTTTGTGGAGGCTAGAGCAAAACCTAGGCTTGGGTAAAAGTCAAACTCGTGTACCAGACTATCAAAGTCAAAGAACACTTAATCGAGGAAAACTATAGATATGTAGGGACAGAGAGGGGAGAGAGGGATTTATGGAGGGAATCAATAATGTAGCTTAGTCTTTACTCCCATGAGAAGTCAAATAATACTTATGCAATCATTTGATTCTGGAAAATGCACAAATATATATATGTATGTATATATATATATATATACATACATATATATATATGTATGTATATATATGGAGAGAGAGACAGAGAGGGATATTTATATCTGTTATAGGGAGAAATATAGAAGAGTAAAGAGACTGGCATGTGGGTGAAGTGGGAGTGATTCTGGGTTAGGATCAGGGGCATATTATCTTGTTACGAGATATGCATTTATGATTGTACAAAAACTCAAACCCTCAACAGTTTAAAAAGAAAAAAAGAAGGGCTGGAGCACTCAGCATTTGTAGTGCTTACCTGGCATAGGTTCAAACCCTTAACCCAATCCATGGATTAATCCTCTGATAAGGATTAACTGGGTGGTGGTGTGTGGCTGCAGGAGGTGGGTCATTGGGGCCATGACTTTGGGGTATGTATTTTGGGGTATGTATCTGGCCAATAGAATCTCTCTCTCTCTCTCTCTCTGCAATCATGTTCTGGGCTGCTTCTTTCTACCACATTCTACTGCCATGCTGTCCTGCCTCACCTTGAGCCCTGAGGAATGAAGCCTGCTACCTATGGACTGAGAACTCTGAAACTGTGAACCCTAAAATAAGCTTTTCCTCCTCTGAAATTATTTTTATCAGTTCTTTTAGTCACAGCAATAAAAAAGCTGACTATTAACAACAGTCCAAAAAAATAATATGCTGAATGTCATTTAGAGGCTTATTATAATTTCAGAAATGAGAAATATGGATTCTACCCATGATTCTTTCCTTATTTTCTGATATCAATATATAAGTATTCAAATTAAGTCCACTTTTCATATTCTTTCTATGCTATTACACATGGTCATGATTAGTGATGATTAGATTTGACATTATTCCATAAGTGCAAAAAATAAAAAAAAATAATATCAGAAACTGAATGTCTCTAGAGCCAAAGCTTTTAATTTCAATGCTTTATGCTCTTCTTTTAATTTTAACTCAATTTTTTTGGTCTTATAAAAGTAGCATCATTGGTAAGGTATTAGTTATCTACCAATATTCTAGCAGGGGCTTAAAACATCACGAAAGTATTATTTTGGAGTTCTGGAGGACAAAAGTGTGAAATGGATTTCACTGAGCTAAATAAAATTGCAGCAACACTTTATTCTTCTTTGAAAGCTGCATAGGAATATTTGTTTTCTTTTCCAGATTCTAGAGGCTGTCTTATTTTTGGCTCATGGCCTCTGTTCATCTTCAAAGCCAGCAAGGGTCAGTCAAATCTTTCTCATGATGTTCTCTCTTGTTCTGGTTCTTCTCCCTCTCTTTCACTTTAAAAGATCCTTGTGATTATATTGGGCCTGCCCAGATAATCTAGGACAATTTTAATGATACAAGGCCAGCTAGTTAGCACCCTTAATTCTATCTAGTCTTATTCTCCCTTACCATGTAGCAATATATTCTCTGCATTCATGGGTTTGGACACAGACATCTTTGGAGGATTTGTTTTGATATAGACAGAGCTAGATTAAGAACAATAATTTTGATTTATGTGTGTTGATCTTGTATCCTGCCACTTTGCAAAATCTACTTATGAGTTCAAGCAGTTTATTGATGGAGTTTTTTGGATCTTCCAGATACAGGATCAGGTCATCAGCAAATAGAGAGAGTTTAACTTCCTCTCTTCCTATTTTTATCCCTTTGATTTCTTTCTCTTGCCTAATTGCTCCAGCTAGGGTCTCAAGAACAATATTGAATAAAAGAGGTGAGAGCGGACATCCTTGTCTTGTTCCCGACTTTAGTGGAAATGCTTTCAGTTTTTCTCCATTTAGTATTAGACTAGCTGAGGGTTTAGCATATGTAGCCTTGACGAAGTTCAGAAATGGTCCTTTGAACCCCATCCTTTCTAGAGTTTTGAACATAAAAGGGTGCTGGATTTTATCAAAGGCCTTTTCTGCATCCAATGAGATGATCATATGGTTTTTGTCCTTGATTCTGTTTAAGTGGTGGATTACGTTAATTGTTTTGCGTATGTTGAACCAGCCCTGCATTCCTGGGATAAAGCCCACT